>JAKSZT010033094.1:1907782-1922029 GCA_026826555.1 Tolypeutes matacus
TTTCTTGCATTGCAAGAATCACCATATGTGAGCAAGAGAATACCATCCAGTCCACTCTAGTCCATAGTTCTTTCCCCAATCCAGAGGCGACTGGAATGGTGATGTCCACTCCAACTCCAAGTGAGAGAGGGCTTATATCCCATGGATATGGTGGGTGGGATGATCCTGGCTGTGGATGCAGGCCTTCTCCATTCCCTGGGATGGCCATTTCCCATCGTTGTCTCCTCACCAGGTGACTTGAATGAGTCCATTGATCTGTAGGGTAGGAGTTGCAGCTCCACCTAGATTTCAATGCATGGTTTCTTGAATGCACTGTTCTTATATTGAATTATAATCAATGTTAAACAGAACTGTCTTAGTAAACAATGAACACAGTATAGGGAATAGTTCATAAAACTATGTAAAACGCATGTTTTATTGGGTGCTATGTAATTATGTTGAGTTACAATATTTGTTAAACACGGAACTTAGTGACTCTGAAAACACTGTAGTAATTAGTTTGGAAAACTAAGTAAAATACATGCATTATTGGGTGCTATATACTTGTATTGAATTACAATCAATGTCAAAACCCAGAACTCACTTAGGAACTCTGAAAACATGAACATGATTGGTTTTGAAGTGTAACTAAAATACTTGCTTTATTAGGTGCTATGAACTTGTATTGGCTTAAACTCAATGTTAAAACACAGAACTCAGTGAACTGTGAAAACACAATGATTTGTTTTGAAAAATAAGTGAACATTATGCTTTATGAGCACTATGTATTTATATTGAGTTCAATCACTGTTAAAACACAGAAGTCAGTAAAATTTGAAAATACTATTGTGATTAGTTTGGAAAACTATGTAATTTACATGATCTTACATTGTTATGTACTTATGCTGACTTACAATCAATATGAACTAAGAGAAATCAGTGAACTGTAAAATCCCTAACAAGATTAATTTTGATAACTAAGTAAAATACATGCATTACTGAGTGCTATATACTTTTACCGATTTACAATCAATGCCAAAACACAGAACTCAATTAGTGAATTCTGAAAACACATCATGATTATTTTGAAATTTGAGTAAAATACATGCTTTATTGAGTGCTATATATTGATATTGAATTACAATCAATATTAAAACACAAAAGTCACTTAGTGAACTATGAAAAAACTATAGTGATTAGTCTTGACAATGATGTGAAATATATGCTTTTTTGAGTGATATCTACTTATATTAAATGATAATCAATGGTAAAACACAGTACTCTCTTAATTAACTGTGAAAACACTATCATGATGAGTATTGAAAAACATGTTTTATTGAATGCTATGTACTTATATTGATTTAAATTCAGTGTTAAAACACAGAAATCACATAGTGAACTGTGAAAACACTTAGAAATTGGTTTGAAACTAAGTAAAATGCATGCATTAGGAGTGCTATGTACTTTTATTGACTTACAATCAATGTTAAAACACAGATGGCAGTGAATTGTGAAGCTACCATTGTGGTTAGTTTTGAAAACTATGTAATATACATGCTCTCTGAGTGTTATGTATCCATGTTGACTTACAATCAATGTGAATACACAGAAATCAGTGATCTGCAAAATCACTAACAAGATTAGTTTTGATAACCAATTAAAATGCATACTTTCTTGAGGGCAATTTACTTGTATTTTCTTACTCTCAATGTTAAAACACAGAACTGTTTTGTGAATGTAAAACATTATCAAGATTAGGTTTGAAAACTAAGTAAAATACATGCTTTCCTGAGTGCAATATACTTCTATCCACTTACAATCAATGTTAAAACACAGAACTCAATTAGTGAATTTTTAAAGTATATAGTGATTAGTTTTGAAGACTATGTAAAATACACGCTTTTTGAGTACCATCTACTTACATATTACAATCAATGTAAACATACAGAACTGTCTTAGTGAACTGCAAAACAATATAATAATTAGTTTTGAAAACTAAGTAAAATTCATACTTTATTGAATGCTTTGTACTTATATGGTCTTACAATAAATGTTAAAACACAGAATTCAATTAGAGAATTGTGAAAACACTATTGTGGTTAGTTTGGAAACTGTAAAATACTTTATTGAGTTCAATTTATTTATATGGACTTACAATCAATGTTAAAATACAGAATTCACTTTGTGAAATATGAAAACACTATTGTGAGTACTTTTGAAAATAAGCAAAATACACTTTTGATTAAGTGCTAGGTACTTATATTGACTTAAAATCAGTGTAAAACCAGAATTCAGTGAATTGTGAGAACATTATTGTAATTAGTTTTGAAAACTTATAGTTTTATTAGTTATGAAAACTTATAGTGACTTAAATGTTAAAACACAGAAATTACTTAGTGAACTGTAAAAAAAATAGTGATTAGTTTTGAAAACTAAGAAAAATACATGTTTTAATGAGTGCTATGTACTTATGTTCACTGACAATCAATGTTAAAATACAGAACTCCTTTATTAGACTGTAAAAACACTATCAAGATTGGTTTTGAAACAATGTAAAATGAATGGTTTCTTGATTGCTATGTTATTATATTAACTTACACTCAATATGAAAACACGAAACTCACTTGGAGAACTGTGCAAATACTATAGTGATTAGTTAGGGAAACTGAGAAATCCATGCTTTATTGGGTGCCATATACTTATATTGACTTACAATCAATGTTAAATCACAGAAAACACTTAGTGAACTGTGAAAACACTATCATGTTGAGTTTTGAAAACTAAGTAAAATACATGTTTTATTGAGTGTAAATATTGATTTAAACTAAATATTAAAATAGAGAATTCAAGTAGTGGAGAAGGGCCAAGATGGCGCTAGTGTAGGAGGGCACACACTGCAAGCTCCCAGAGCAAGGCAGATTGTGGACGGGGTCCTGCCCGGGGGTCTGTGCTGTGCACACATGGAGTGAGAAGCTTGGGACATCTATCTGCGCGGATCAATGCCATGGACGGAACGGTAGAGATTCATGAGTTTTAAGCCTGCACAGACGGCTGAGGCCCGCAGTTAGGGAGAAAAAAATAAATGAATAAAACAGCCACTTGGAGTTGCAAGTGGGGTGAGAAAGTTTTATTTTCTGGGGATCTGGATGGCTGGAGCCCCTTGGACCTTGTGTGAACAGAACAGCCGGAGCTAAGTGGCACCCGGTGAATGGGAAAGGGGATTCTGGTTGGGGGACGTGCTGATTTGCCTAGCTGCCCAGGGATAAGACCCAGACTGCTGCAGAGCCAAGAAGAAGGGACACTCCCCAAAAGAGGGAGGGATCTGTTGGAGGACAGGGAAGGGTATTTTTTATTTTTATTTTTCAACATCGATCTGGCTGCCTGCACTGCCCCATAGCTTTGGGGAGCAGATAAGCTGACCTGAAGCAGTATCAGGCTGAGAGCAGATGCGAATCTGCAGTCAAACTGATTTACATAGCAACCCGATGACGCCAGTGCTCGGCTTCAGAAGGGGCGGAATTGGCCATCTTTAGCACTCCGCACCGACTAACATCAGAGCTACAGCTACCCTGGGGAGTCCAGGAAGTGGGATGTGTTTGATTAATTTCCACGGGCCCAGCTAGGGTCCCTTCCATAAGGGGGTTGGTCTTGAGGAGGAATTATTTTGGGTCCTGTATTTCGCTAAAAATTTTTTTTAAAAAAGCGAGAAGGTCACTTCAATAAATGAAAAATAAATTCTTTTTAATTTAGTTTAATACCTAAAAGCTGCTTCAGGACCTGCATATAGAACCCTGCAGTGAAATTGATTGATAAACACAAGCAGGCAGAGAGGATTCATGTGGACCCTAAGGGAAACATTGACCCTCCTTAGCTCTGTTTGATTGCTTGCCTGTGTGGATCTTTGGTTTCTCTCTGTTTCTTTCTGGTCTCTTGCATTTCTTTCCTCTTTCCTCCCCCCTTTCTTTTTTCTTTCATTTTTTAAAAATTAGGTGCTGCTAGCTTGTCAATTTTTGCTGTGCTTCTTCTTCAGTGATTTCCCACTCGCTGTCTATATTGATTCTGTATTAAAAACTATCATTATCCTTCCTTCATCTTTCTGCCTTCTGTTTTCTCTTGTGGCTCTTAGATACAACATTTTTTCATAGGCCCAAAACTTAAGGGTGTCAATTTCTATTCCATCTATTTTGTTTTCTTCTTTTTTTAAATTAGTATTAACTTTTTTCTTTCAGCCCCTTCTTTACTAATTCTCTCCCTCCTCATAATTCTAGCCTTCTAAATCACTATATATATATTCCTCCATTTGTTTTCCCAGTCCATTGTAGGAACTCCACTTTTTTTCCTATTACTCTACAGTGCCTACACAAGTTAAAAATTCATCTCATTAAGTCTCATTTTGCCCCTCTTATAACTTTTATCAATATTACAATTATCCTTCTGCCTTCCTTACATCTTTTGATTCCTCTGGTCCTAACCTTTTGCTTTCAAGGTAACATAGAAAGAAGTAAGGAAATAAAATCAGAAGAAAAACTGACAAAGAGAAAACTTAACTCACATGCAGAGCCACCAGCTAAATAAAACTCCAGAGCACAGAAAAAGCTAATCAACTGAACAAACCCATCAAGATAATACGATGACCAGAGGGCAACAAAAAAATACAAATGACTCTGAGAAAAGGAAAACATGGATCAGTCCAATGAACAAAATAAAAATCAGTAAGCGATGCAGAACATCGAACAACTAATCAAAGCTTTCCAAACAAATATCATGGACCTATTTAAAGAACTGAGGGAAGAGATTAAGGATATAAATAAAACACTGGGAGAACATACTGAAGAAATAACAAACATGCCTAAAAAGGTAATGGATATGATGGTGAACAATGGCACAAGCCAAGAAATGAAAAAGATGTTGGACTCACATAACAGCAGATTTGAACAGGCAGAGGAAAGAATTAGTGATATGGAAGACAATACAGCTGAAATCAAAGAGATAGTAAAACAGATAGACATAAAGAAAAATTCCAGTACAGACTCAGGGAATTAACCAATAATACAAAATGCACAAACATATGCATTATGGACATCCCAGAAGGAGAAGAGAAGGGAAAGGGAACAGAAGGAGTGTTGAAGGAAATAATGGCTGAAAACTTCCCAACCCTATTGAGAGAGATGGATGTGCAGATCCAGGGAGCACAGCGCACCCCAAATAGTATAAATCCCAACAGGCCAACTCCAAGATATATACTTGTCAAAATGTCCGATGCCCAAGACAAAGAGAAAATACTCAAGGCAGCAAGAGAAAAGAGAACCATCACATACAAGGAAAGCACAATAAGATTAAGTGCTGATTTCTCAGCTGAAACCATGGAGGCAAGAAGACAGTGGTATGACATAGTCGAAATACTAAAAGAAAAAAACTTCCAGCCACGAATTCTCTACCCAGCAAAATTGGCATTCAAAAATGATGGAGAGTTCAAAATATTCACAGATAAACAAAAACTAAGAGAGTATGTCAAGAGGAAACCAGCACTTCAAGAAATACTAAAGGAATCTCTACAAGTTGAAAGGAAAAAAACAAAGGAGAGAGAGTTGGAGGAGAGTTTAAAAACAACTGAAAAGACAAAAAGAGAAACAAAACAATATATGACATACATTAACCCAAAGAAAAAAAGGCTGAAGTAAGAAATTTGTTACGAGTAATAACACTGAATGTTACCATTAATTTCACCAATCAAAAGACACAGATTGGCAGAATGGATAAGAAAATATGATCCATCTATATGCTGCCTACAAAAAACACACCTTCAACCCATGGATTAAAGGAGGCTGAAAGTGAATGGCTGGAAAACCATTTTACAAGATAACAATAGCCAAAAAAGGGCAGGAGTAGCTATTCTAATATCAGACAAAATAGACTTTAAATGCAAATCTATTGTAAGAGACAAAGATGGACACTACATATTAGTAAAAGGAGTAATCTCTCAAGAAGAGAGAACAATCATCAACATTTACGCACCTAACCGGGGTGCCTCAAAATACGTGCGGCAAACTCTGGAAAAACTAAGAGGAAAAATAAATGCCTCTACAATTATAGCAGGGACCTTCAACACACCACTATCATCATTAGACAGAACATCTAGACAGAGAATCAATAAAGAAACTAAGGCACTCAACAATATATTAGAAGACCTGGACTTAATAGACACATACAGAACACTACACCCAAATAGAGCAAGATTTATATTCTTCTCGAGTGCACATGGAACATACTCCAAAATAGACCACATGTTAGGCCACAGAACAAATCTCAATGAATTCAGAAAGATTGAGTTTATACAAAGAAATTCCTCTGACCACAACAGAATGAAGTTGGAAATCAATAAGGGCCAGAGAAACAGGTTAGGCACAAGAATATGGAAGTTAAACAACACACTCTTAGACAAACAGTGGGTCAAAGAGGAAATCTCAAAAGGAATCAGTAACTACCTTGAAACTAATGAAAACGACAACACAACATATCAAAACCTATGGGATGCGGCGAAAGCAGTCCTGAGAGGGAAGTTCATAGCCATAAATTCATATATTAAAAAAGAAGAAAGAGCTAAAATTGAAGACTTAAGTGCACACTTGGAGGAATTGGAAATACAACAACAAACTAAACCAAAAGGAAGTAGAAAGAAGGAAATAACCAAGATTAGAGCAGAACCAAATGAAATAGAGAATAAGAAAGCACTGGAAACAATAAACAAAACCAAAAGTTGGTTCTTTGGGAATATCAATAAAATTGACAAACCCTTAGCCAGACTAACAAAGAAAAAGAGAGAACAGATGCAAATACATAAAATAAGGAATGATCAAAGGGATATCACTACCGACCCCACAGAAATAAAGAGTATCATAAGAGGATACTTTGAAAAATTATATGCCAACAAGAATGATAATTTAGAGGAAATGGACAAGTTTCTAGAAACCCTCAAAAGCCAACATTGATGAAAGAAGAAATAGATGAACTCAACAGTCCATTTACAAGTAAAGAGATAGAATCAGTCATCAAAAACCTCCCAACTAAGAAGAGCCCAGGACCAGATGGCTTCACAGCTGAATTCTACCAAACATTCTGGAAAGAGGTAACACCAATTCTACTTAAGCTCTTCCAAAAAATAGAAGTAGAAGGAATATTGCCTAACTCATTTTATGATGCCAACATTACCCTAATACCAAAACCAAATAAAGATACAACAAGAAAGGAAAATTACAGACCAATTTCTCTAATGAACCTTGATGCTAAAATCCTTAACAAAATACTTGCTAATCGCATTCAACAACATATCAAAAGGATTATACACCATGACCAAGTGGGTTTCATCCCGGGTATGCAAGGATGATTCAATATAAGAAAATCAATCAATGTAATACACCATATAAACAAATTGATAGAAAAAAATCACATGATCATCTCTTAAGATGCAGAGAAAGCATTCGACAAAATACAGCACTCTTTCCTCATAAAAACACTACAAAAGATAGGAATAGATGTAAACTTTCTGAAAATGATAAAGGGTATATATGAAAAACCCAAAGCTAACATCATTTTCAATGGTGAAATTCTAAGAGCCTTCCCTCTGAGATCGGGAACAAGACTAGGATGCCCATTATCATCACTCCTATTTAACATTGTCTTAGAAGTACTTGCGTGAGTACTGAGACAAGGAAAGGACATAAAAGGCATCCAGATTGGAAAAGAAGAAGTAAAAATTTCATTATTTGCAGATGACATGATCCTATATATAGAAAGCCCTGAGAAATCTACAACAAGGCTTCTAGAACATATAAAGGAGTTCAGTAATGTTGCAGGCTATAAGATCAATGCTCAAAAATCAGTAGCATTTCTCTACACCAATAACAAGCAAACTGAGGAGGAAATCAGGAAAAAAATACCATTTACAATAGTAACTAAAAGAATAAAAAACCTAGGAATAAATTTAAGTAAAGGTGTAAAGGACTTATATACAGAAAACTACACAACACTGTCAAAGGAAATCAAAGAAGACTTAAATAAATGGAAAAATATTCCCTGTTCATGGATAGGAAGACTAAACATCATCAAGATGTCTATCCTACCCAAACTAATCTACAGATTTAATGCAATCCCAATAAAAGTCAACACTGTATTTTTTAAGGAACTGGAAAAACTATCCACAAAACAAATTTGGAGAGGCAAGAGGCCCCGAATTTCCAAAGACATATTGAAAAAGAAAGATGAAGTTGGAGGTATCACACTACTTGACCTTAAAACATACTACAAAGCTACCGTGATCAAAACTACATGGTATTGGTACAAGGGTAGACCTACTGACCAATGGAACCGAATTGAGAGTTCTGATATAGATCCTCGCATATACAGTTATGTGATATTTGACAAGGCCATGAAGCCCACTCAGTTGGGAGAGAATGGCCTCTTTAACAAGTGGTGTTTGGAGAACTGGATATCCATATCCAAAAGAATGAGAGAAGAATACCATCTCACACCTTATACAAAAATCAACTCAAGATGGATCAAAGATCTAAATATAAGAGCCAAAACCATAAAGACCTTGGAAGATAATGTAGGGAAGCATCTACAGGATCTTGTAATAGGAAATGGTTTCATGAACTTCACAGCCAAAGCACGAGCAGCAAGAGAAAAAATAGTTAAATGGGATCTCATCAAAATTAAAATATTCTGCACCTCAAAGGATGTTATTAAGAAAATAAAAGGCAGCCTACACAATGGGAGAAAATATTTGGTAAACATATATCTGATAGGAGCCTAATATCCTGCATATATAAAGAAATCCTACACCTTGAAAATAAAACGACAAACAACCCATTTAAAAAAGGGGCAAGTGACCTGAAAAGACACTTCTCCTAGGAAGAAATACAAATGGCTAAAAAGCACTGGAAAAAATGCTCAACATCGCTTGCTATGAGGGAAATGCAAATCAAAACTACAATGAGATACCATCTTACACACATCAGAATGGCAGCTATTAGAAAAACAGGAGACACTAAATGTTGGAGAGGATGTGGAGGAATAGGAACCCTCATCCACTGCTGGTGGGACTGCGGTATGGTCCAGCCACTGTGGAGGACAGTTTGGTGGTTCCTCAGAAAACTAACAATAGATCTTCCTTATGATCCAGCAATTCCACTGCTGGGTATATACCTAGAAGAACTGAAAGCAAAGAGACAAACAGATATATGCATACCAATGTTCATAGCGGTATTGTTCACCATTGCCAAAAGTTGGAATCAGCCCCGGTGCCCATCAACAGATGAATGGATAAGCAAAATGTGGTACATACGTACAATGGAACATTACTCAGCTGTAAGAAGGAATAAAGTGCTAACACATGGAATAATGTGGATGAATCTTGAAGAACTTATGTTGAGTGAAGCAAGCCAGGCACTGAAGGATGAACAGTATATGACCTCACTGATCTGAACTTGGGAAAGTGAGCAGTCTCTGAGAACCATTGTCTGAAAGATAGGTTAACAAGTGAGAGTAAGAGAAGAGCAGGCTTTGAGCCATCACCCATATGGACATAATCTATCGTAAAGGGATAGATTGTGGTTGCATGTTGGGGGATGGGGCAGATGGGTGGTGGTGTTCCTGGGTTTGGTGGTGCAGTGCTGGCGGGTGGGTGGATTAGGAAGTTCAGGTTCAAATTCTCAGGGCATGTAACTGTGAATCTTGATATTCCATCGGTCAGGATAGGGTGGTGTCATGTGCCCTGGGGGGTGGGAGGAAGGGACAGTCAAGATCTAATGGTGTGTTTGGTGGTCATGGGAAAGGTTTTTCATTACCTTACAGTAATGGACACTGGACATGGTAAATATAATCAAAATTATTAAACTGTATCATCTAAATTGTAAACTATACTGTAAATCATTGACAATGTTTAGTTGTTATATTTTGTTATCTGTAAAACAGTTATAACAATGCTAACATCCAAAAATAAAAGGCTGGGGTTTAATATGGGGTGGGGAAGGGGGATGGTTAGGTATCTGGGAGTCTCTGGTACTCCGTGTGTGACTTTTCTGTGACCTAAAACTTCTTTGAAAATTAAATGAAAAATTGGGAGACAATGGGGATTGGGTGGGAGAAGGTGTCACGGCACACTGGACATGAGATAACACAATGATAAAAGGGAAAAAAAAGGCATTTCAAGGCATTTCTTTTGCTTTTTTCCCCATTTTTTTGAAAGTCCCAATCTGCTAATTGTATTTTGTTTTGTTTTGTTTTTTGTTTGATTATTTGTTTTTTTTTCTTTCCCTGAGTTTCCTTATGTTTGTCTCTTGCATGGAAGCTTATCATTGTTGTTTCTTTTTCCTATTAAGTGTATTTGATTATTTTATGGACTACATGTTCATGGAGGTTTTGGATCACAGAAGGGTTACAATGGTTACTGCAGGGGATTATTGGTGAGGGGTGTCTGGGAGGGGGGATTCATGGGAGTTAGTTCATACATGTTAGTTTCATACATGAAAGATATACAAAATCGTTCAAAATATCACAAAATGGGGCATGGTCACGATGGGTGGACAATCACACAATAAATGAGGGAATCTGAATTCCTAGCCTGGAGAGCTCTGCCACAGTCTCCAAGGGAGCAACAATAGTCCTCTGAGTGCAGGGACAGTGTCTGTCAAAAGAGGATGACTCACTGATGAGTTCTTTTTATTGATGACTACACTTGTGAGTCTTTGCTCTTGTAACTGAGACTTAGCTTGCTGTTGTGGGGTGCCTAAGTGTTGCCACCTGAGAGCCTCCTTGTTGCTCAAATGTGGTCTCTCTCTAAGCCAAACTCAGCATATGAATGCAACATGGACATGGGACATGACACCCGGGGATGAGCCTCCCTGGCAATGAGGGATTAATACCAAGTGCCAACTGGCAACACAACTGGAAAAAGACCTTGAATAAAAAGGGGAAAAGGTAAACACAAATGAGTTCAAGTGGCTAAGAGACTTCAAAGAGAGTCGGGAGGTCATCCCAGAGGCAACTCTTACGCACACCTCAGTAGGAGCTCATAGAACATCAAGTGCCTATCACCCTACACAGAGGGGCTCCTGAGAGCTCTGGAGACATCCAGGTCCTATATAAGGGAGGATAGCCCCAGAGACTGACGCCTTATCAGTGGGCTCTATTTCGGAATCTGTGCTCCTGAGAGTGACAGAATTGGACTCAATTAAGTCCTCCCTGCACATGGTTCATCAATCCTTTCTATTCAAACCTATATGTGATGCTGGAGTTTTTAGGTGTATTTGCAGAGAGAGGAGCCTCTGGCCTACCTATGTGCCAGGTGTGCATGGAATCTCGGTGGAGCTGCAACTCGATGGACTCATCCAAGTCACCTGGCGAGGAGACGACGATGCATAACGGCCATCCCAGAGAATGGAGAGGGCCTGCAGCTGCAGGCAGGATAATCCCACCCACCATATCCATGAGATATAAGCCCTCTCTAACTTGGAGGTAGAGTGGACATCACCATCCCAGTCCCCTCAGGATTGGGGGTAGAAATATGGACTAGAGTGGACTTGATGGCATTCTGTTGTACACATATGGTGATTCTAGCAATGGAAGAAATTATAACAGTGAGGTGGAGCCAGGGGCCACTTGATACTTTTGGGGCATTAGGGGATGAGCAGTTGAAATACAGGAGCTTCTTTGGGATTTGGAGGTTTTCCTGAGTACCGTTGTGGCAACGGGTGCAGGCCATTTTAAATCAGCACACACCACTAAGAGCTGTGTGGGAGAGAGTGTGGTCTACAATGTGAACTGTGGTCGATGGTTGGTGGCAAGGCCCTAGGTTGTGTAAGTCCATTGAGGGTGGTGGGCCACACTTGTGGGAGATGTTTGTGTGGGATGTGGTGGGAGGTCTGGGAGGTGTGCAACATGGGAATCCCGGTGGGTTCTGTGTAATATTTTAGGTAATCTAAGCACCTCTTAAAAATGTATTTATATATATATAAATAACAATTTTGTAAGCAAATGCACATATATGCATATATATTCATATATCATTTTACAAATATTGGCATGTATTGTGAAAATTTTGTTTTTTACCCACAAGAAAAAATAAAGAAATTAAAAAAAAATTGTTGATCTAAAAAAAAAAAAAAGAGAGAGAGAGAATTCAAATAGCGAATTCTGAAATACTATCAAGGTTAGCTTTGAAACCTAGTTAAGATACTTGCCTTATGGAGAGCTATGTGCTTATATTGGCTTACAATTAAAGTTAAAAATGAGAACTAACTTAGTGAACTGTGTAGGAACTAGAATGATTAGTTTTGGAAACTATTGAAAATATATGCTTTATTGAGTGGCTATGTATTATATTGACTTACGATCAATTTTAAGACACAAAATCATTGAACTGTTAAAAACACCATTGTGATTTGCTTGGAAATTTTCTAAAATACATACTTATGAGAACTATGCTCTGATATGGACTTACAATCAATGTTCAAACAAAAAATCACTTAGTGAACTGTGAACACATAACATGATTTGTTTTTAAAACTAAAAAATTGCATGCTTTTCATTGCTATGTACTTTTACAGATTTACAATCAATGTTAATACACAGAACACAAGTAGTGAGCTGTGAAAACACTATCATGATTAGTTTTGAAAACCAGGGAACATACATGTTTATTGAAGGCTATGCAGTTTTATTGACTTATAATCAATGAACAACCACAGAACCCACTTAGTGAACTTGGAAAACAGTATCAACATTAGTTTTGAAAACTAAGTAAAATAGATACTTTATTGAATTTTATGTACTTATATTTACTTACAATCAATGTTAAAATCCAGAACTCTCTTTGTGAATTGTGAAGAGTATATTGATTAGATTAGAAAACTATTTAAGGTACATACATATTGAGTGTTATGTACATATATTGAAACACAGAAATCAAGTTGTGGACTATGAAAACAATATCTTTATTAGTTTTAAAAATTAAGTAACATACATGTATTTTCGTATGCTATGTACCTGTAATGACTTACAGTGAATTTTAAAACACAGAAATCACTTAGTGAACTGTGAAAATGCTGTAGGGACTAGTTCTGAATACTTAGTAAAATACGTGCTTTACTGAGTATTATGGATGTATATTGACTTACAATCCATGTTAAAACAAAGAACTCACTTTATGGACTGTCAAAACCCCATAGTGATTAGTTTCAAAAAGCTAAATAAAATATCTGCTTTACTGAGTTCTATATACCTATGCAGAATAAAATCACACTTAAAACACAGAAATAATTAAGCAAACCTTGAAAACTACCAATGTGATCACTTCTGTAAACTATATAATATACATGCTTTACTAAGTGCTGTGTACATATATTGACTTACAGTCAATGTTAAAACACAGAAGTTGTTTTGTGAACTATGACAACACTAGAGAGATATTTCAGAAAACAACATAAAATACTAGCTTTATTGAGTACTATATACTTACATTGAATTACAATCAATGTTAGTATACAGAACTCACATAGTGAACCGTGAAACACTCTTATTATTTGTTTTGAAAATTTAGAAAAATACATGCTATATTTAGTGAAATGTACATATATTGACTTACA
This sequence comes from Tolypeutes matacus, assembly GCA_026826555.1. Taxonomy (NCBI): domain Eukaryota; kingdom Metazoa; phylum Chordata; class Mammalia; order Cingulata; family Chlamyphoridae; genus Tolypeutes; species Tolypeutes matacus. The sequence goes on from JAKSZT010033094.1 coordinate 1,921,405, forward strand.
ATAAGTGTTAAAACACAGAACTGACTTTCTGAAATGTGAAATCTCTAGAGTGCTTAGTTTGGGAAACTATGTAAAAAATATGCTTTATTGAGTGTTATGTTGAGGGTTATATTGACTTAACCTCATTGTTAAAACACAGAATTAATTTAGTGAACTGTAAAACAACATAGTGATCACTTTTGTAATCTATGTAATATACATGCATAATTGAGTGCTATGTTTTTTACTGACTAACAATTAATGTTAATACACAGAACACACTTAGTAAACTTTGACAACATTATAGTGATCAGTTTGGAAAATTACATAAAATATATGCTTTATTAAGTGCTATGTACTTACAACGACTAACATTCAATGTTAAAACAGAAATCATTTAGTGAACTGAGAAAAATACTATAGTGATTAGTTTCAAAAACTATGTAAAATACATGCTTTTTGGAGTTCTATGTACTTATATTGACATTCAATCAATGTTTAAACAAAGAACTTAGTGAACTGAAAAAAAAAACTATCATAATTAATTTTTTTTCTTTTTTTTTATTATGGGTAAAAATCAAAATTCTCACAATACATACAAACATTTGCAAAATGATATATAAATATATATGCATATATGTGTATT
>JAKSZT010033094.1:1922129-1940804 GCA_026826555.1 Tolypeutes matacus
TCGGCTTATCTGCTCCCCAAAGCTATGGGGCGGTGCAGGCAGCCAGATCGATGTCTAAAAATATAAAATACCCTTCCCTGTCTTCCAACCGAACCTTCCCTTTTTTGGGAAGTGTCCCTTCCTCCTGGCTCCGCAACGGCCCGGGTCTTATCCCTGGGTGGCTAGGGAAATCAGCTGCGTTGCCCGACCAAATCCCCCCTCCGGTTCACTGGGTGCTGATTAGCTCGTTTGCTCTGTTCACATAAGTTCCAGGGGGCGCCAGGCAGCCAGCTCCCCAGAAAATAAAACTTTTTCACCCCGCCCGCGGCCCAAAATGGCCGTTTTATTTTTTTTTTCCCTAACCGCGGGGCTCAGCCGCCTGTGCCAACCTCCACCGGCAGCCTCAAAACTCACAAATCTCCACCCTTCGGTCCATGCCGCCGATCCTTGCAGATAGATGTCCAAAGCCTCTCACTCCACGCGTGCACAGCACAGACCCCTGGGCAGGACCCCGTCCCCAATCCGCCTTGCTCTGGGAGCTTGCAGTGTGCGCCCTCCTACACTAACGCCATCTTGGCCGCCTCCCCTAATTAATTTTTAAATCTAAGTAAATACATGCTTTATTTAGTGCTAAGTACTTGTATTGACTTACAATGAATATTAAAAAAACAGAACTTGCTTTAACTGTGAAAACAGTAAAGTGTTTAGGTTTGAAAACTAGGTAAAATGAATGCTTTTTTGGGTGCTCTGTACTAAAATTGTCCGACAATCAATTTTAAAACACAAAATTAATTTAGTGAACTGAAAAACTAGAATGATAAGTTTTGAAAACTATGGAAAATGTATGGTTTATTGTGTGTTATATACTTATATGAACATACAATCAATATTAAAACTCAGCATTCAGTGAAGTGTGAAAACCTTGTTGTTATTAGTTTGGATTACTTGTAAAATACATACTTTTTTGAGTGCTATGTACTTATATGGACTTACAATCAATGTCAAAACCCAGAAATCACTTAGTGAATTTCAGACACATTCTCATGATTAGTTCTGAAATCTAAGAAAATTACATTCTTTATTGAGTGCTATGTTCTTATATTGACATACAATTAATGTTAAAACACAATGCACTTAATGAAATGTGAAAACATGATAATGATTAGTTTGGATAACTATTTGAAATACATGTTTAATTAGGTGTGATATATTTATAATGACTTACAATCAATATTTTAAAATATATTTTTATTTATTTTTAAAAGATACTTAGATTACATAAAATGTTACTCAAAAAATTGTAAGGGATTCCTATATACCCCACTCCCCAGACCTCCCATTTTCCTGCACATTAGCAACTTCTTTCATTAATGTGGTACATTCATTGCAATTGGTGAACACATTTTGTAGCATTGCCACTAAGCATTATGATAGTATATATTGTAGTTTACACTCTCTTCCACTTAATTCTGTAGGTTATGGCAAGATATACAATGGCCTGTATGTGTCATTGCAGTCATTCAAGTCAATGTCAAGTCCTGAAAATGCCCCTATATTGCACCTCTTTTTCCCTCTCCCTGACTCAAGCACCTCCAGTGGCCACTGTCTCCACATCAGTGATATAATTTCTTCCATTGCTAGAATCATGTCTATAGTAGAATACCAGTAAGTCTACTCTAGCCCATATTTTATTCCACAATCCTGAGGATTCTGGGATGGTGATGCCCATTCCACCTCTAACTGTGAGGGGACTTTGATCCCCAATGGCTGATGGATGTTCTTTCTTGCAGTTGAAGACTCTTTCAATTTCTTGATGTGGTGGTTGTCCATCCTCACCTCCTTGTTCGTTGTCCTGGGTGAGTTCAATGAACTGGAGAGTAGGTGTTGCAATTCCACTGAGGCTCAGGGCCCAGCTGGCACATGGACAGCCCAAAGGTTTAAGTCTCTTGATGTACACCTATCAACTCTAGCACTAACTATAGGTTCAGATAAAAGGGACAGAAGAAGCTTGTGTAGAGAAATTACATCTGAGTTCAACTCTGTCACACTTGGGAGTACAATCTCCAAATTAGGGCCCACTTGCAAAGCACCACTCTCCAGAGCTATCTTCCATGACCAAAGGACCTGGGTGTCTCCAGAGCCCTCAGGAGCCCCATTGTTTGGTATAGTATCTACTTTGGTCATCCATGAGATCCTGCTGAGACATGCATAAGCATTACCTCTATGATGATCTCCCGACTCAATTTGAAGTCTCTTAGCCATATAAACTCATTTGTCTTTACCTTTTCCCCTTTTATTCAGGGTCTTTTTCTGGTTGGATCACAAACTGGTGCTTGGTAGTAATCCCTTGGTGCTAGGGAGGCTTATCCCTGGGATTCATGTGCCTCCCTGGGGGGAAGGTAATGTATTGATGTGTTGAGTTTAGCTTAGAGAGAGGCCAAATTTGAGCAACAAGGAGGCTCTCTGGAGGTAACTCTTATGCACCATACAACACTAGGCTAAGTTACAAATACAAGAGCAAAAGGCTTATAAGAATAGTTGTCAATATCAAGGGCCCATCAATGGACCATCCTTCTTCACTAGTTATTGCCCCTGTACTTGGGTATTATGGCTGTTCCAATAGAGAATGTAATAGAGTTCCCCAGGATGGGGATTCAATAATCTTTCAGTTGTGTGAATTGCTACACTTTGTAGCAATGTCCCATGAACATTTGAATTTATTTATATACCATATATGTATGCTGAGGTGAAGTTCCTCCCATATATCCCCCATCATTGACACCCCACACAGTTGATCCTCCCCTGCCATAGCTGTAACCCCTCTGTTATTCAAAAGTTCTTCAAAAATGAAGCCAAGAATATTACAAAATTTGATTAATAAGAAAATGAAATATAAATGATAGGTTTAAACATAGAAATAAAATACATAATAATTTAGAAAAACTAAAATGAAATAAATTTTTAAAAATTTCTGGTATTAAATAAAAATGAAAAATAATAAATAAAATATTTTTTCACATTTTGCCTTTCATCACTGTCATAACTGTTGTCCTGTATGTACAGTGGCATTTTCTTCCATTTTTTCCCCCCAGTCTCTTACTTTTAAAAATTTTGTCTTCAAAGAAGATTTAGGTCACAGTAAAGTTACATGCAGAATATAGGGGACTCCCATATACCCTACACCCTCCCCCCTTTCTCCCTTTCTTATTAATAACCTTTTTACATGAGGGTGGTAAATTTCTTACAACTGATGTACAAATATTGAAACAAGCTACTAACCATGGAAAATGGTTTACATTATGGTTTACATTTTAGACCATAAATTTTTGATGAAAAAATTTTGATGCAGAACACTTCCATTGCCCCCTAAATACCCCTTATTCCATCTATTCTAACCTCCCTCATCTTACCCTCAGGGCCCATGGACATCACCAAGCTTCACTCCTTGAAGGACAAGATTCATAGATACCTGCTACGATGCTGAGGGCTTGACACACTAGTCTGTCCCCCCTATTAAAAACCACCCAGAGACTGCTCACTTTCCTCAGTTCAGATCAGTGAGGTCACATACTGTTCATCCTTCAGTGCCTGGCTTGCTTCACTCAACATAAGGTCTTCAAGATTCATCCACGTTATTCCATGTGTTAGCACTTTGTTCCTTCTTACAGGTGTGGGAGGTGGGCAACATGGGAATCCCAGTGGGTTCTGTGTAATATTTTGGGTAATCTAAGCACCTCTTAAAATATATGTATATATATATATATAAATAACATTTTTGTAAGCAAATACACATATATGCATATATATTTATATATCATTTTGCAAATGTTTGTATGTATTGTGAGAATTTTGATTTTTACCCACAATAAAAATAAATTAAAAACAAAACAAACAAACAAAAAACCACCCGTACTCTTGAAAGACACCCTTCCCTGTGTTTGAGAACATATTGGGTCTCCCTAGCACGGGAATCCAACTCCTTCCCATTCATAATATGGGTCTTCCCCCAGAGATACAACACAATATGAGAAAATGATTGCTTGCACATTTTCTAGAAGACTGCCCGAGGGGAGCCCTGTCCCAAATGCCCCCCATCCACCACCCTAACCCAGTCACCTTTCCTTGTCATATTGCCAAAAGAGCTTTCTCAACATTGCAGTTTCACCCATGTACCCACCAATCTCCAGTGTTCATCTGCTCCCTTCCCCAAACCATCCCCATTTTGATGGGCCATCCAACATATCCTCCCCACCCTACCCCCTTCAAGCTTCCACTGCCCAATGCAATAGTATCCCTACACCCTAGTAATATTCCTTTACTTCACAACTACTCATTTCCACCTTATCATAGATTTCACCCATATGGGATTTTGGCTTACAACCTTCTTCTACTTTCTATTCCTTGTAAACCTATTTTCCAGTCTCTAGCTCTCTGAGTGGGCTCGATTTGCTTAATTTATATCAGAGAGGTCATGTAATATTTGTCCTTCAGTGCCTGGCTTGCTTTACTTAACATAAGGTCCTCAAGATTCATCCAGCTTTTAGTTACGCTTATTTTTTCTAGTGTTTTATTATTTTCTATTTCATTTAGTCCTGCTCTAATATTTGTTATTATCTTCTTTCTACTTACTTTGGGATTAGTTTGTTGTTGTTTTTCCAATTCCTCCAGGTGTGCAGTTAGGTCTTCAATTTTAGCTTTTTCTTCTTTTTTGATATATGCATTTATGGCTATGAATATCCCTGTCATTACAGCTTTTGCTGTATCTGATGGGTTTTGATATGTTGTGTTGTCATTTTTATTCATTTCAAGGTAGTTAATGATTTCTTCTGCAATTTCCTCTTTGACCCATGGTTTTTCTAAGAGTGTGTTGTTTAACTTCCATATATTGTGCCTAATGTGGTTCTCTGACCTTTGCTGATTTCCAGCTCCATTCCATTTTGGTCAGAGAAATTACGTTGCACAATTTAAATCTTTCTGAGTTCATTGATAATTTTTCATGGCCTAGCATGTAGTTTATCTTGGAGAATGATCCATGTGCTCTTGAAAGGAGTGTATATCCTGCTGTATTTGGGTATAGTAATCTGTATACATCAATTAGGTCCAGATACTCTAATGTATTACTCAAGGTCTTTGTTTATTGATTCTCCATTAAGATGTTCTGTCTAATTGTGACAATGGAGTATTAACGTCCACTTTTATAATTGTGGGGGCATCTATTTTTCCACTTAGTTTTTCCAGGATTTGCCTCATGTATTTTGAGGCATTCTGGAGAAGTGTATCAATATTTTGATTGTTCTTTCTTCTTGAAAGATTACCCATTTTACTAATAAACAGTGTCCATTTTGTCTCTTACAATAGTTTTGCATTTAATGTCTATTGATTTCCAAAATTAGTATAGCTACACCCACTCCTTTTTGGTTATTGTTTGCTTGTAAGATTGTTTTCTCTTACAGCCTCCTTGATTATCTTGATATAAGGTGGGTTTCTTGTAGACAGCATAAAGATGGGTCATATTTCCATATCCATTCTGCCAATCTGTATCTTGACTCTTGATTTTAATCCATTAACATTCAGTGTTATTACTCTCAAGGAACTACTTACATTAACCATATTTTCTTTGGGTTTATGTATGTCATATGCTTTTATTTTCTGTTTGTCTTTTTACTTGTTCTTAACTCTCACCCAACTCTCTCTTTCCTGTTTTGTTTTGTTTTTCTACCTGCAGAACCCTTTAGTATTTCTTGAAGGCCAAGTTTCTTATCGGCATACTGTCTCTCTTTTTTTTTTTTCTTTTTCTTTTATATTGGCATACTCTCTTAATTTTTGTTTATCTGTGAATATTTTGAACTCTCCATCGTTTATGAATGCCAGCTTTGCTGCATAGAGAATTCTTGGCTGGAAGTTTTTTTTTTCTTTTAGTACCTTAATTATGTCATACCACTGCCTTCTTCCCTCCATGGTTTCAAATGAGAAATCAGCACTTAATTTATTGAGCTTCCCTTGTATGTAATGATTCTCTTTTCTCTTGCTGCCTTCAGGATTTTCTCTTTGTCTTGAGCATGGGGCAGTTTGACAAGTATATGTCTTGGAGTAGGCCCAATGGGATTTATACTGTTTGGGATGGACTGAACTTTCTGGATATTTACAATCATCTCCATCAATAGGGTTGGGACGTTTTCAGCCATTATTTCCTCCAACACACCTTCTGTCCCTTTTCACTTCTCTTTTCCCTCTGGGATGCCTATAATGGGTATATTAGTGCATTTTGTGTTATCTTTCAGATCCCTAAGTCCTTGCCAAATTTTTTCTTTTTATCTATCTATTCTACTCATTGTTTGATTTCAGATGTACTGTTCTCCACATCACTAATTCTTTCCTTTGCCTTTTCAACTCTGCTTTTATGTGTTCTAGTGTCTTTTTGATTTATTGGATTTGCCATTCATCACCATCATATCCATTATCTTTTTATATATGTTTACAATTTCCTCCATATGTTCTCCAGTGTCTTCTTAACATCCTTAATCTCTTTCTTCACTTCATTAAGTTTGTCAATGTTATTTGTTTGGACACTTTTGGTCAAATTTTCAATGTCTTGCATCTCTTCCGGGTTTTTGGTTTGTTCATTGGGCTGGTCTATGTCTTCATTTTTCTTGGTATGGTTTGTAATTTTTTTTTGCTCTCTGGTTATCTTTTCATCTTGATGGGTTTATTCAGTTGATTAGCTTCTCTCTCCACTCTAGGGTTTTATGTAGCTGCTGTTTTTGTTTGTGTGTTAAGTTTTCTCTTTGACTCTTTGTTCTTCTTGTTTTATTTCCTTGCTTTTTCTATGTTTCCTTGAAGGAAAAAGATTAAGGTCAGAGAAAGTGAAAGTGGTAAGAAGGGAAAAAGAATAATAATAGTAATAGTAGAAGTAAAGTTAGAAAAGGCACCATATAAGACCTATCACAACTGAATAAAGAAAATTATATAGAATGAATTAAAAGGCCAGAATGATGAGTAGAGGGGAAAAGTGAAAAGAAAGGACATAAGGAAAAAAGTTAATAAGAGAGAGAGAGAAAAAAAAACAGAATAGAGGAGTCAGAAATAAAAATCAGAAAAACTGAGGACTAAATAAAGAACAACAGAAAGCAGGAAAATATAAAGATGAAGGAAGGAAAAAGAGATAGCATTGATAGATAAAATAATTATACACAGAAAAGAGGAAATCAAGGAATGGGAAACACAGCAAACAAGAAACAAGCCAGAAGCTCCCAATTAAAGAAAAAAAGAGTGGGAGAAAGAAGAATGAAAAACAAGAAAACCAAAAAACAAACACACAAGGAAGCAATCAAACAAAACTAAGGAAGAACAATCTTCCCTCTTTGCCCCTGTGGAACTTCTCAGGCTGCCAGTGTTCATCAATCAATGATCCTGCAGCCATCCCATTGCAGGTTTTGAAGAATGTTTTAGTGAGTAAACTATGTTAAATTTTTAAAGAAAGTTAGCTTTTGTTAGGAAAAATGAGAGACCCAAGTGAAGCTAATACAAAAATAATGTCTATGTTTACCCTGTCCTAAAGTATCAGCTGGATATTTGATATCCCAGTTGAACAAGAGTCTAAGAAGACCTGGTAATTAAACTAAAGATCTTGTATATTCAAGGCAGAAACTCCTCCAATGAGCTAAACTTTCTTGTTGGGTCAGTTAGCTCTTCAAAATTTACCCAGTCACTTTCCCTCAGGCAGCTTTGACTCTTTGCAGTTGGATAAATTCCTGCTGATTAAGAGTCTGTCCCTGTCCCCTTTCTATTGTTATTGTTTTCTCTCCCAGGGAGCAGGACACAATAGCCTGTGTGAGGTGATTCCCTCTCACCTTTCCTGATTAGGTTTAGTTCCCTTTTGAAATTCAAATGGTACCTTGGTAACAGAACTTACTGCAGAAAAATGACTCTCAACCCTCTTCCAGACCACTCCCTCCTCCAAGGGAACCCTAAATAGGCCCTAGTAAGCTTATTAAGCACTTTCTACTGCTCACCTCCCTTAGTGGAGTTGAAATTTTGAGTTTTCAGCACGGACTAGTCAATTCCTGACTCTGCCCCTCTTCTAGGCCAAATTTCTCTATGCCAGGGCAGTCAAGTAAATCAGACTGCTTCATCAGATTCACTTCTCCCTTCTTCCTGGTGCCTCCTCCACCCAGCTGGAATCTTCCTCAAACTCAAAGGGGGTCTAGGCAACCAAACCCATGAAAGGAAACCCCTCTCCACCCTTTTCCAGAACACTCCCATTCTTGGAGAATGCTCCCTCCTACTGAGTGGTCAGCAGGAGTTGGGGCTCAGGGCTCACTGCAGCTTTGCCTGGAGAGTTAGGCTTAACCATCTTGCAGTTTCCAGCCTCAGGGGCAAGAAACTCAGGGTTTAACCACAATTTATCTCTTTGTCCAGCTCTCTCCAGATGGATGTCCTGAATCCTCCTGCTCTGTGGGTTCCCAAAACAGCTCACTCAGGCAGGATCTTGCTGCCACTCAGCTATTTTTTTTTTTGTTAGAGAGATGGTGAGTGCACACTTAAACCAATGCCATCCTTCCCAGATCATCCTAGAATCAATATTAAAACAAGGAAAACATTTTACAAACTGTAAAAACACTATCATGATTAATTTTGAATAATAAGTAAAATAAATGTTTTATTGAGAGCTATGTACTTGTATTGACTTATAACACAGACCTCACTTAGTTAACTGAACAAACACTAGAGGGAGTCAAAAGAGAAAGAAGGCATCAGTTTAAATGGGTGCCCACCATCTCTCTCACAAAAGACAGATGAATGGGGACAGGATCTGGCCTGAGTGAGCTGTTCTGGGAACCCAGAGTGGGATCCTTTGGGGCATCAATCTGGATGGAGCTAGACAGGGAGATAGATTGCTCAAGATAAAAACATGAATGTTTAGCTCCATGCCTGGAAATCATGGATGGCTAAGCCCCACCCTCAGGGCAAAGGGCCAAGGTAAGCCCCAATTCCTGCCAGCCACCCAGCGAGAGGGAGCTTTCTCTGAGTGATGGAGAGTTCTGTTAAGGAACAGAGAGGGGTTTCCTTTCTGTGGGTTTGGTTGCTTAGACCCCCTTTGAGCTTTGGGGAGCATGCCAGCAGGCTCTAGGTGACACCAGGTAGACGGGAGAAGTGAATCTGCTGAGGAAGCCTGATTTAACTAACCACCCTGAGATTCAAAGGCTTGGCCTGAGAGAGGGTGGACTCAGCATATTTAATAGTTCTGCACTGAGGACTTTCAGAATTTCAACTCCCCTGAGGGAGTCAGGCAGTGGGAAGTGCTTATTAAGTTTCCCAGAGCCTATTTAGGGTACCCTGGGAAGAGGGGGTGGTCTAGAAAGGGGTTGAGAATCATTTCTGTGCTGTGGATTAAGTCATCAGGGTGCCATTTGAATTTTCAGAAGGGAACTCAATCTGACCAGGAAACGGGAGGGAGAATCTACTCACACCCCCTGCTGAATCATGCTGCCCTAGGAGAGTCAAACCAGCCCAAGGGAAAGTGACTGAATAGATCTCTGAAGAGCTTGCTGACCTAATTAGAAAGGCAGCTCAGTGGAGGAGTTTCCACTTTGAATATACAACATCCTTAGTTCAACTCCCAGCTCCTCTAAGAATAGTGATCCACTGGGATATCTAACATCCAGCTGATACTCTAGGTCAGGGAAAACATAGACATTATTTTTTACTAGCTTCGTTTAGGTCTCTTATTTTTTCAAAAAAATATTAACTTAATTTACTCATTAAAACCCTCCTCAAAACCTGCAGACAGAAGCCTGCAGGGTAATTGATTGATGAACACAGGCAGCCCGAGAGCTGCACAAAGACCCAAGAAGAAACACTGTTCTTCCTTAGCTTTGTTTGACTGCTTGCTTGTGTGTTTGTTTTTTTTTTTTTTGTTTCTGTTTTACTTTCCTCTTTCCTCCACCACCCCTTTTTTAAAAAAATTAGGTGCTGTGAGCTTGTTTCTTCTTTGCTGTGCTTCTTCTTCATTGATTTCCCGTTTTCTGTGTATACTGATTTTGTCTACCAACACTATCTATTTTCCTTCCCTCATATTTCTGTATTCTGCTATCTGTTGTGGTTATTATATTCCACCTTTCTTTATTTAGTCCTCAGCTTTTCAGGTTTTGATTTCTATCTTGTCTATTCTGTTTTCTTTTTTATTAACTTTTTTTGTTCTGTATTTCTTTTCTCTTTCACTGTCTCATCATCATTCTGGCCTTTCAAATCATTCTATATATTTTTCTGCATTTGGTTTCCCATTTCATTGTAGGTACTCCACTTTTTTATTCCTATTACTCTACACTGCTCACAAGAGTTAAATATTCATTTTACTAAGTCTTCTATGGCACCTCTTATAACTATTATTATTATTACTGTTATTATTATTATTTGTACCTCTTTCACCTTCTCGGACCCTAATCTTTTTCCAACAAGGGAAGATAGAAAATAGCAATAAAATAGAACAAGAAGAACAAAGTGTCAAAGAGAAAACTTAACACACACACAAAACCAGCAGCTAAATAAAACTCTAGAGCAGAGAGAGAAGCTAATCAACAGAACAAACTAATCCAGATAAAAAGATGACTGGAAGGCAACAAAAAATACAAACTATATTAATAAACAGGAAGACATGGTGCAGTCCAATGAAACACTAAAAACTAGGAAGAAATGCAGAACATCAAACAACTAATCAAAGCTGTCTAAACAAATATCATGGACCAGCTTAATGTAGTGAAAGAAGAGATTAAGGATATTGAGAAGACACAGGGAGAACATCTGAAGAACTTGTAAACATACATAAAAGATAAAGGATATGAAGTTGATTAATGGCACAATCCAAGAAATCAAAAAGATACTGGAATCACATAACAGCAGAGTTGAACAGGCAGAAGAAAGAATTAGTGATGTGGAAGACAGTACATCTGAAATCAAACAGAGAGTAGAACAAAGATAAAAAGAGATAAAAAATACAGCAGGGACTTAGGGATTTAAATGACAACACAAAATGCACAGACATACACATTATAGGCGAAAGGGAAGAAGAGAAGGGAAAGGGAACAGAAGGAGTGTTGAAGGAAATAATGGTCGAAAACTTCCCAACCCCATTGAAGGAGATGGATGTACATGTCCAGGAAGCAAATGAACCTCAAAGAGTATAAATCCAACAGGCCTACTGCAATACATATACTTGTCAAAATTACCAATGTTCAAGACAAAGAGAAAATACTCAAGCCACAAAGAGAAAAGAGAACCATCACATACAAGGGAAGCTCAATAAGATTAAGTGCAGATTTCTCATCTGAAACCGTGGAGGCAAGAAGATAGTGGTATGACATTGTCAAGATACTAAAGGGAAAAAACTTCCAATCAAGAATTCCCTATCCAGCAAGGCTGACATTCAAAAATGATGGAGAATTTAAAATATTCACAGTAAACAGAAATTAAGAGATTATTCCAATAAGAAACCTGCCTGTCAAGAAATACTAAAGGAAGTTCTACAAGTTGATAGGAAAACTCAGGAGAGAGAGACTTGGATAAGAGAGTAAGAAAAACTAAAAAGAGTAAAAGAAAATAAAGACAACATATGACATACATAAACCTGAAGAAAATACGGCTGATGTAAGAAACTCCTTGAGAGTAATAACACTGAATGTTAATGGATTGAATTTACCAGTCAAGAGACACAGATTGGCAGAATGGATAAGGAAATCTGAACCACCTATATGTTGTCTACAAGAAACCCATCTTAGACCCAGGGTTTCAAGGAGCCTGAAAGTGTATGGCTGGAAAACAATTTTACAAGCAAACAACAACCAAAAAAGGGTAGGAGTAGCTATACTAATAGAGGATAAATTAGACTTTAAATGCAAAACTATTGCAAGAGACAAAGATGGACACTATGTATTAGTAAAAGTGGTAATCTCTGAAGAAGAAAAAACAATCATAAACATTTATGCACCTAATCAGGGCACTTCAAAATACATGAGACAAACACTGGAAAGACTAAGTGGGGACATAAAAGCCTCTACAATTATAGTAGGGGACTTTAATACACCTTGGTCAACATTAGACAGAACATATAGACAGAGAATCAATGAAGAAACAAAGACTCTGAATAATATATTAGAGGACCTGGACCTAATAGACACATACAGAACGCTACACCCAAATACAGTGGGATATACATTCTTCTTGAGTGCACATGGATCATACTCCAAGATATGCTAGGCAACAGAACAACTCTCAATGAATTCAGAAAATTGAGATTATACAAAGTAATTTCTCTGACCACAATGGAATGAAATTGGAAATCACTAATGGCCAGAGAACCAGATTAGGCACAAAGATATGGAAGCTAAACAACACACTCTTAGACAAACAGTGGATCAAGGAGAAAAATCTCAAAAGAAATCAGTAACTACCTCAAATCAAGTGAAAATGACAACACAACATATCAAAACCTATGGGAGGTAGCCAAAGCTGTACTGAAAGGGAAATTCATAGCCATAAATACATATATTAAAAAAGAAGAAAGAGCTAAAATTGAAGACCTAACTGCACACTTGGAGGAATTGGAAAAATAACAACAAACTAACCCCAAAAGAAGCAGAGAGAAATAAATAACAAAGATTAGATCAGAACTAAATGAAATAGAAAATAAGAGAGCACTAGAAAAAACAAAAACAAAAACAAAAAAACCCCAAAACTCGTTCTTCGAGAAGGTCAATAAAATTGACAAACCTTTAGCCAGACTAACAAAGAAAAAGAGAGAGAAGATGCAAATACACAAAATAAGAAATGAGGAAGTAGATATCACCATTGACCCATGGAAATAAAGAGTATCATAAGAAGATACTTTGGAAAATTATATGCCAACAAAAATGATAATTTAGAGGAAATGGACAAATTCCTAGGTATGTCTATCCTTGTGCAAATATTTATGGAACTGAATTGAAAGTTCCAATATAGATCCACATATATACAGTTATCTGATATTTGACAAGGCCACAAAGCCCACTCAGTTGGGAGAGAAGGGCCTCTCCAACAAATGGTGTTAGGAGAACTGGATATCCATATCCAAAAATGAGAGAGGAACACAATCTCACACCTTATATAAAAATCAACTCAGGATGGATCAAAGATCTAAATTTGGGAGCCAAGTCCATAAAGACCTTGGAAGATATTGTAGGGAAGCATCTACAGGATCTTGTAATAGGAAATGGTTTCATGAAATTTACACCCAAAGCACGAGCAGCAAAGGAAAAGTAGATAAATGGGACCTCCTCAAATTAAAAACTTTTGCACCTCAAAGGACATTATCAAGAAAGTAAAATGACAGCCTACCCAATGGGAGAAAATATTTTGCAACCATATATCTGATAGGAGCCTAATATCCTGCATATATAAAGAAATTCTATTCCTTGAACATAAAAAGACAAACAACCAATTTTAAAAAATAGGCAAGTGACCTGAAAAGACACTTCTTCAAGGAAGAAGTACAAATGGCTAATAGCATGCTGGCTATTAGGTAAATGCAAATCAAAACTACAATGAGATACCATCTTTCATCCATTAGAATGGTAGCTATTAAAAAAAACACAGCAGACTATAAGTGTTGGAGAGGATGTGGAGGAATGTGACTCTCATTGACTAGTGGTGGGAATGTAGAATGGTCCAGCCATTGTGAAGGACAGTTTGGCAGTTCTCAAAAAACTAAATACAGAACTTCCCTATGATCCAGCAATTCCACTGCTGGGTATATACCCAGAATATTTGAAAGCAAAGACACGAACAGATACATGCACACCAATGTTCTTAGTGGCATTATTCACTGTTGCCAAATGTTGTAATCACTCCAGATGCCCATCAACTTATGAATGGATAAACAAAATGTGGTTCATACATACAATGGAATATTACTCAGCTGTAAGAAGGAATAAAGTACTAACACATGGGATAACATGGATGAATCTGGAGGACTTTTTTGAGTGAAACAAGCCAGGCATTGAAGAATGAACAGTACATGAATTCACTGATATGAATTAAGGAAATTGAGCAGTCTCAGAGAGATATTGTCTTGAAGATAGGTTTACAAGAAATAGAAAGAGAGGAAATGGTTTTGAGCCATCACTCTTACGGACATAATCTGTGGTAATGTGAAGAGCGTAGTTGCATATTAAAAGGATAGGCTAGTGATATTATTGTGTGGGGTGGTACAGGTTTGACGTGGGTTTATTGGGAAGAGTGTGTGAGAAGGTCCAGGGTACTGGGGGTAGGGTCAGGAGAGGGACCAGGTGAACACTAGGGATTTGTGGGTATGTGGCTTAAAAGTACAAAGTTGGGAATGCTCTTATGGCAATATGACAAGGAAGGGTTACTGGTTTAGGGTGTTGGATGGGGGGGCATTTGGGACAGGGCACACTTGGAGCAGGCTTCTAGGGAATGTGTGAGTGATCATTTTTTCATACTGTGTTGCTTCAGTGGGTGGAGACCCACATAACGAGTGGGAAGGCATTGGACTCCTATCTTTGGGAGGACTGATTTGTGCGGAAATAGACAGGTGGGATTCTCTTAGAACAAGGGCCATTCCTAATAAGGGAGGACAAACCAGTGTGTCAAGACCTCAGTCTTTTTGCATGTAACTATGAATCTTTTCATCCAATGCGTCAAGCCAGGGGGTTGCCATGGGCCCCAGGGGGAAGGGGAAAGAGGAATAGAATATAGAATAGGGGCAATTAAGTTGTCAGTGGAATTGTTCTGCATGATCTCACAATGATGAACACAATACATGGTAAATTTATAAAAGTGTACAGTCTAAAATGTAAACCATAGTGTAAATCATTGGCCATGTTAAGTAGCTATGTTTCACTATTTGTATCTCAGTTATAACAAAGCTACCATCCACATATAAAAAGGTATTAATATGGGGGGGGGTAGAAAGGGGAGGATGTTGGGTATATGAGAGTCTCCTGTATTCTGTGTGTCTTTGTTGTGACCTAAAACTTCTTTGAAAACAAAATGAAAAATAGTGAGACACTGGGGAATGAGTAAGGGAAGGTGTCATGGTACAGACAGACACCAGATATTGCAGCGATGAAAGGCAAAACGTAAAAAAATTTTTTTTAAAAAATATTTTTCATTTTTTAATATCCAAATCTTTTAATTTAATTTTCAGTTTTTTAAAAAAATTTATCTCTTATATTTAAACTTATTATTATGATTTCATCTTCCTATTAATTGTATTCAGCTATTGTAATGGCAAGAAGCTTTGGATCACAGAAGGCTTACAACTGTGGTGGGGGAGGTTCTTTGGTGTGGGGTGTCAGGGATGGGGGATGCATGGGAGAAAGTTCACCTAAGCATAAATATAAGGTATATAAAAATGTTCAAATGTTCATGGGGCATAGCCACAGTGGGTGGAGACTCACACAATAAATGAGAGAATACTGAATTACCATCCTATCCATCCTGTCCAGCTCTGAACATTCTCTAGGAGAGCAACAACAGTCCTCCAAATGCAGGGGCAGTGAGTCATGAAGGAGGATGATCCACTGATGTGCCCTTGATATTGGTGACCAGGCTTATGAGTCTTTACTCTTGAAATAGAAACTTAGCCTATTGTTATGGGGTGCCTAAGGGTTGCCTCCTGAGAGCCACCTTGCTGCTCAAATATGGCCTTTCTCTAAGCCAAACTCAGCATATGAATGCATTACCTTCCCCAACATGGGACTGACATGAGCCTCCCGGGCACCCAGGATTGCTACCAAGCACCAAATAGCAATGGAACTGGAAAAAGACCTCATATGAATGGGGGAAAAGTAAAAGACAAATGAGTTTATATGGCTAAGAGACTTCAAAGTGAGTTGGGAGGTCATCCCAGAGGTAATGGTTACACACATCTCAGCAGGATCTCATAGACTTCCAAAGTGGCTACCACCACAAATAGCAGGGCACCTGAGGGCTCTGGAGACAACCAAGTCCTATGGTCAGGGCAGATAGCTCGGGAGTTTGGTGCCTTGCCAGTAGGCCCTACTTTGAAGTTTGTGCTCCTGAGAGTGACAGAGTTGGACTCTTTTATGTACTCCCTGCACATGGCTCATCTGTCCCTTCTATTTAAACCTATAATTGGTGCTGGAGTTTATAGGTGTATATCCAGAGACTCGTGTCTTTGGGCTGTTCATGTGCCAGCTGGACCTGGAACCTAGGCAGAGCTGCAATACCTACTCTACAGCTCATTGGACTCACCCAGGACAACTGGTGGGGAGATGATGATGGACAACGGCTGTCCCAGGGAATGGAGAGATTTGCTACTGCAGGCAGGATAGTCCCATCCATCTTCCCCATGGATATAGGCCCGCTTTCAATTGGAGGTGGAATGGACATCATCATCCCAGAATCCTCAGGATTGGGGAAGAGCTATGGACTAGAGTGGACTTACTGGTATTCTACTATAGACATGTTGTGATTCTAACAATTGAAAAAATTACAACATTAATGTGGCGCCAATGGCCACTGGAGGCTCTGGCAGTAGGGAGAGGGAAAAACAGTTGTAATATGAGGGCTTTTTTGGGCCTTGGGAATCATCTTGAGTGACCTTGCAATTACAGATATAGGTCATTTTATATCATCACATAATATGCATAACTGTGTGGGAGAGAGTGTAGACTACAATGTGAACTTTGGTCCATGCTTAATGGCAAAGCCCCAGGATGTGTTTATCAATTGCAATGAATGTGCCACACTAATGATGGATGTTTATGTGGGAGGTTATGGGAGGTGTGGGAAGTGGGGCCTATCCCTATATTTTTTTGTAACATTTATGTAATCTTTGTAGATTTTAAAAAATAAAATATTTTAAAAAACACTATATGGATTACTTTGCAAAACTATGTAATATACATGCTTATTGAGTGTTATGTATTTATATTGGCATACAATCAATGGTAAACACTGAACTCATTTAATGAACCTTGAAAACACTATAGTGATTATTTTTTAAAAATCTATGTAAAATATATGTTTTTGAGTGCTATGTACTTATATTGACTTACAATCCATGACAAAAAACTGACTCATCAAACTGCAGAAAAATATCATGAGTAGTTTTGAAAACTAAGTAAAATACATGTTTTATTGTGTGTTATGTACTCATATTGACTTAAAAGGAATGTTGAAAAAGAGAACACAGTGCACTACAGGAACACTATCAAGGTTACTTTTGAAAACTAAGTGAAATTCATACTTTATTGAGGCTATATATTTATATTGACTTACAGTCCATGTTAAAATAAATATCTCCTTTGTGAATTGTGAAAACACTATCGTGTTTAGTTCGGAAAATTATGTCAAATACATGCTTTAGTGAGTGCTATGTACATTTATTGATTTACAATCAATATTAAAACACAGAACTCAGTGATCTGATAAAACAACTCAATGATTAGTTTTGAAAACTAAGTAAAGTACATGATTTATTGAGTGCTTTGTACTTACATTGACTCCAATCAATGTTGAAACATAGAATTCAGTGAACTGTGAGAACACTTTCAAGATTATTTTGAAAAGTACATAAAATACATGGCTTATTGAGTGCAATGTCCTTATATTGACTTACAATCAATGTTAAAACACAGAATTCTGTGCTGGGAATTGAATCTAGTCCCTGACAATAGACATGTTTAAGTCCTAACCCCATGTACTGTGGTAGTGAACCTATTTGTAAATAAAATATTTGAATATAATATTAGTTAAGGAGAAGCCAAACTAATGATGTTTCGCATTAATCCAATAAGACTGAAGTCCTTAAAAGCAAAAATGGAATCCAGAGGTGAAGTGAGAGAAGGAGAGAAAATTTCCCTGTGATGAATGCAGAGCTGCATCTACAAGCTAAAGAACCTCAGGATTGCTGGCAAACTAGTACCAGAACACTACAGATTCTAAATGAAAGCATGGCATGTGGATACCCTGATGATAGTTTTCTAGCCATCAAAGTAGTGAGACAATAAATTTCTGTTGTTTAAACCCACCAATATGTGTTGTCATAGAATCCTTAGTTAACTAAGACACTCAGTGAGTGACCCTGGAATTAATTTTGCAAGGATGTGTTTACAGTTCCAAAGGTTAGATGGCCCAAGACATTGCAGTGTCAAATCAAAAGTTCAGTGCTCTTATTGGGCTTATCATGTTTACAAGGAGATAATCTAAGGACAAAGAATGGGAGGTAGCTTCCCTTTTCCTCTTTATTAAGCAAAGAAAATTTCATCTTTTTACCCTAACACAACTTAGAAAGCAATTTGAACGATACTTTTTAAGAATCTGAGTACCCAAAGAGCTATGTATGTGTGTGTTTATACATTTTTCACCTTTTTAAACAAAGCAATTTTATTGAAACATATTAATAAAGTATAAATCCATCTAAAGTGTACAATCATTGGTATTCACTATAATCACATACCTGTGCATTCATCAATTCAATCAATTTAAGAACATTTCTATTATTCCAGTAATAATAATAATACTAAAAAAAACCCAACCAAACAAGCAAAATTCATTACCTCTCAATCTCTCTGATTCCCCTGCTGTACATAGCTACAATTTCATTTCCTTCTCTCTAGTTTATTTGTACTTCTATTTTTTTTTCTTTTTTTTTTTTATTATGGGTAAAAATCAAAA
>JAKSZT010033098.1:0-15712 GCA_026826555.1 Tolypeutes matacus
ATATATATATATATAACTGCTGTATTTATCTGTCATTCTGTAACTTTGTTCAATATTGACTTAATCTTTTAATTAGTTATGTTATTTGTTTCTCACCCTAATTGTCAATATAAGTTTATAAAATTAAATATCTATTAACATTTACCTTGTATTTATCCAGGACTCTAGGCAAAAATAAGCCAAGTATATCAGTGTATCCCCTGATTTCATAAGCCTGGGAATGTATGGATAATTATCATAAAAAATTAAAAGTTAAATCTCTATAAATGCTGCAAAAACAAAAAAGGTGGAAATGGTGAGGTGAGAAAACAATTATATCAAGAACTATTTACAATAAATATTTTAAGCTAAAGGTCAGAATCATATACATCAGCAGCAGAGCATTTCTGGCAAAAATCAGGCAATAATACAGAAACAAATATTGTACAACTAGTTCACTGAAAGCATAAAAATAATAATCAATGGGATAAGGCCAAAGTTAAGTTAGGATATACGGTCAAGGTTATGCTCTTATGATTACAGATAAAAGAGACAAGCTTTGGTTCCTGTCCAGACATCTAAAACCTAGACAAAAACAAGAAAAAGGAGCTAACACAAAAAGCAGAAAAGAAGGTAACTTCTAAAAGGCAGAATCTCACACTAACACAGTTGTTCCTTGCTATGCTTACCATGAGAACCACAGCAGTAAGAAATGCACTTTCACATAATTATACATATTGGGCTTATATTACTAATTCACCTCTCTTAGAATTGTTGACTTGAGGGGACAAACCCTACCCTGTTTATATTAATCAGTCTTTTCATTTTCTCTTGCTTCATCTAAAACCTGATTAGGAAGGGAAATTTATTGTTAATTTCCTTTTCTTGAATGACCTAACTGCATAGGATCCATTGATCCATGTACACAGCCCCAAAATCATAGTACAAAATGATAAATGGCATACATACCATGTTTCATCTGAGGTTGTGCTCTTTAAGAATTCCTATAGAATTGTAAAGAATAAGGCCATTATAGGGATAATGAAACCTAATGTAAACACAACCATAAGTTGAAAAATTAGTAATTAAACAAAAACAACAAAAGAAGGCTATCATTATTTTTATAATTTTGGGGATGTCATAAGTATAAATATGTCACTAAATTGGGCTCATCAGGGAAGATTTATCCCATAACTATGGGATGCTAAACAAAACTAAAATTATTTCTGGAAATTATTTTTGGGAACTAGCCAATTTTTGAATGGCAAGGCAATAAAACTAATATTACTAGTTCAAAAAGCAAATCCACTTAATTTCTTAAAGTATGTGTACAGGATGCCATTGTTTTGATAGTAGGAACAGCAAGCATTAAACAACAATGGTTTTCTGCAGTAATTGCTCCCTTTACACTTGTGTATCAAATTCTGTTTTACAGGAGAGTTCTACTGCAGTTCAAATAGGATATCAGTGTCATGGAATATGGGTTTGGATTTGCTTGAATCACTGCTGGCAGTCTTCCCCTGAGAACCTTATCCTTTGGCACTTTCTAAATCATTACTTGAAAAGAACCAAACGTTTAATTGCATTAACTATAGCTGCTGTATTAGGGCTTATAGTGCTTATTACAGCTGCTGTTGTGGTAGGAGCTGCCCTACATGAGAATATCCAAACATGACAATAAGTTAGAAATTGGCATCAAAATGCTAGTGAGCTATGACATAGTCAGGCATATATTGAGAGCAGATCAACAATAGGCTTAATGACTTAGAGATGGCTGTTACACAAATGGGAGATCAGGTATGTAATCTAAATTTAAAACTAAGTTCATAGTGTGATTGGAATGAAAGTGGTTTTTGTATCACTCCTCACCATTGCAATGATTCCCATTATGAATGAGAAAAAATTAAAAATCATTTAATAGGTCATCACATAAATTTATCTATAGAAATTACAGATTTGCAAAAGAAGATTTTGAGCATGTCTGAGAATCAACTTACTACACTTCCAAGTAGCAAAATTTAGCAATTAGTGTCAAATCAATTAAATAAAATATACCCATGACATTGGTGGAAAACAACCTCTGTATTTGCTAACATCATTGTGATGACCATTGGTGTCTGCTACTCTTAACTGTATTAGGAGGCATTCACAAAATGCTGCTGTCCTGCATTAATAGGGCTGAAAAGGCCAGCCATGCCAAT
This sequence comes from Tolypeutes matacus, assembly GCA_026826555.1. NCBI lineage: Eukaryota > Metazoa > Chordata > Mammalia > Cingulata > Chlamyphoridae > Tolypeutes > Tolypeutes matacus. Next base: position 2,181 of record JAKSZT010033098.1, read on the forward strand.
AACTTGATTCTGCTTAAAACACTTAACTCTCAAATCCCGGTGCATGAAGCTTGGCTGGTCGCCAGTGATGGGTAAGACCTTCAGAGGAGGGCAACCTAACACAGGCACAGTCACCCTGGACCAAAAACAAAAAAGGGGGAATCATTGAAAAAGATGCTGAGATCAAGAGCATAAAAGTTTAAGCATTTTAAAAGCATTCTTGGGGCAGATAAACATTAGGAAATGTCTCCAAGGACACTATATACTGCAAACATCAGTAGGAGAAGGGAGAGTAGAATAAATACACTACAAAAATGTTATTCTCTGAATTCCCAAGAAAGATTGGGAACACAAAAAGAGGCAGCGCTCTCACGTACCAAGCAGAGGAACTAGTGAACAACGCCATATTTTATTATCACCTTTGTAGTATAAAAAGAAGCTTCAGCCTAAATAAAAATGCCTGCATTCAACATGGAGTGAAGTTCCCCTGGTACCTAACTTTCTTTGTATCATTCCAGGCACTGTCTACCTCCACGTGAAATTACAACAGCCTGCTTTCTAATTCACTCCAATTTTTTTTAGTATTTTAAATTAGAAATGTTCCTTTCATAATTATATGATATACTTCTAATCTCAAGTAATTTAGGAAGTTAGAAAATTTATTCATATTCTTAAGTTGTACTACAAAACTTTTCTCATACGTGATAGGGCGTGTGATGGATGAAACTAGAGAATGCATGTATTTACAAACAGAAATGTGTTTGTAACAAAAGGCTTGTGAGTGAAGCTATATCCACTTCCACAACAGTACAGACTTAAGATGAAGGCAGAGAATGTAAGAAGTTGGGGAAATATGTTCTCTGACTGCAAGCATTGTTTCCTCAAAATAAAACTTATATGAATGTAGCTTAACTTTGAAGGAATTTGCATCAGGCTTACCTAAACATGAGGGAATCTATGTATGGTAAAAGAATGAAGACAATGTGTTTTACCAGTTTGAACCATATGGTAGTCCTGCCTTTTAAGTGTAATGAGTGTGAGGTTATCTTGGAAATACAACCTCATGAGATACCAAAAAATGAATCCTTCACAGAAGCCATTAAGGATTTCATTAATTTGGCAATGCTAGATTCACATGAAAGAAACATGCAGGAGTAAAACCGCGTGTATGTAAGAAATATTAGAAATCTTTCTTCCGGGCATTAAATCTCACTGAGCATAAAATATTCATACATTAGTTAGTATTGTAATGAACATGGGAAGGTTTCCATCTGAAACAAAACCTCATGGAATATGAGAAAATTCAAACTAGAGAGAAACAATATGTGTCCTGAATGTAGTCTGCTCTTTACCATCATTTTTACTCCTCATTTTAAAAGCCATACCAGGGAACAAGCATAGAAATGTTATGTGGGAAAATTTTCAACCTAACAGAAAATCTCTTTATTCATCAGAAAATTCTTACTGAAGAGAAATTATATATATATATGGGAAAGCTTTAATTCAAATGTTAAATCTCAGGTCTGAGAGGTTTCCTAGTGCAAAGAAAACATATGCATGTAAGGCATGTGAAAAAGACTTTAGGTACAAATCATATCTCAGAGAACATGAAAAAACTCACAGTGACAGAAAAAAAATGAATATAAAGAATGCAGAAAAGCCTTCAGCCAAAAGCAATTGTTCATGAAACATCAGAGTATTCATTCTGGAGAAAAACCCTATATATGCAATGAATGTGGAAAAGTCTTCAACCAGAAGGAAACCCTCATTAATCATCCAAGAATACATGTTGGAGAGAAAAACTCTGAATGTGATGGATGTGGGAAAGCTTTCATTCAGAAATCAAGCCTCATTACATGCCAGAGAAGACAAACTATAGAGAAACCCTATATATGTACAGAATGTAGGAAAGCCTTCAAGTAGCAAATCTTATCTCACTGGTCATGAGAAAATTCATAGTGAAGGGAAACACTATATATGTAAGGAATGTGGAATAACCTTCAGCCAGAGGCAGTAACTCATTAAACATTCCAACATTCATACTGGAGAGAAACCCTCTGAATGTAATGAATGTGAATCCCAAAAGTCTCCACCTCCAGTTTGTGCTACATTTTGCCAATCTTTTAAGGAAGCGACTGTGACTGTGCAATTCAGGATGTCTTTCTCCGCTTGGAAAAGTGCACTTGCAGTTTGTTCTGAGATCTGCTACTCCCACATCTTCTTCCACACTCATCTGTGTTCAATTTGTTACCAATAAGTTATGCATCAGAACTTGATATTTCTCTTAGTTTATGTAAAGATGGGATTTCCACTTATTCCAAATTATCTTGGTTGTTTTCATGGGTTCTTCGATCCATTACATTCTTGGTAAGCATTTAAGAAATTACCATTTTAAAAATAATGCTGTCCATTATTTTAGCCTTTTCTTAAAAGCACCCCAATCATTGATATTTTTCCAGTTTCTTCCCCTCATTCTGATGGGGATTCAAGTTTAACAGCCACTGAACTACACTGGCCTGTTTTACTTAATTCCAATTTTCTCTGTTATATTAAAGCAGAAATGATCCTTTAATAATTAGTTGATATAGTCCTAATCTCAAGTATTTTAAGAAGTTAGAAATCTTATTTATATTCTTAAGTTGTACTCCAATATTTTTCTCAAATGAGATAGGGTGTGGGATAGATGAAACTAGAGAATGCATGTATTTTCAAACAGAAATGTGTACACAAAGGAATCTGCCAATGCAGATAATTCTGAGGAAGGAAGAATGGGGATTGAGCCTAGAGAAGGAATTTGACTGACAGATATAAATTATTGTCCTGACAGATATAAATTATTTTTTTACTCTTTGCATGGATAATTTGGCTATAATTTAAAAGAAATTATGAAAATAGTACACAATGAAATCATATATAGTGTTTCATATGAAGATATTGATTTGTATCTGCAACAGTACTGGGGAGGCACTTTCCATCACCATTTGCAAATACAGTTGCCCATAAAGTAAAAGTGCTCAATCACCTTGCCCCCCTCCCCATCTGCCTGAATGGGTGGAGGCCTCCATCAGCAGGAGTGAACACGGACCACAAGGAGCATGTGTGTGACCATGTGAAGGTGACACTGCTCTCTACATGTGTCCAGATAGAGGGCTGTTAGCACCACAGGAGAAGACGGACTTCCTGTGGCTTATGCCACAGTGAAGACCTGCTAGAGTGACTCACATCACTAACTGAAGCTGTGAGTTCTGAGCAGGGCTTTCTCCTGAAACTCCTTTGTGCATCCACAACTTATGATGATGGTTTTCACTGGGGCTCTAAGAGTTTGGTTCCCAAACAGAACAGCCCTTCTCTGGCTTGGGGACTGCAGTGAACACTTGTTACTTTCTTACTTCTTCAACTGTTCATCAGCTTCTCCCTATCCAAAGCATCCGTTCTTTTCTGGGATTGAAGAGGTCTGCATCATTTTCAACTCTTTTCAAAATGTATTGAAAATTTTATATTTAATTAGTCTGAGAAACATCTAGCATCTACAACCTCTGAGGTTTTCTACAACCATGAAACTATCCCACAACCTTACTTCTAAACTTGTCTGCCCTAGTTCCGAGGGCTTTCTGGGATTATGTTACCATTTATTAGGGTCACTGGTCTAATGTTTCTGATTCTGGTGATATTATTGCTCTACCCAATGTTGTAATGTGAATTTTGACATTTAATTCCTGACACCAACAGTTTTCATCTTGGTATTGCTCTTTCTTTAGCTGCCCCAAGATTGGAGAAGGTGAATGTAGAACTGGAAGCAGGAGACCTGAGTCTGTGCCTGAGACCCAGGAGGGGTACAGTAAAAGCAGCATCCTATGAGGGCCAATACTGGAGACCAAGGGAAGGAGGGAAGGGCAAATGGAGCAGGAGCAGGAAGTATGCCATCTGTGCCCTGACTCCTCTCTGCACCATATCCCAGGACCCATGCTTTCATCTGCCCCTGCCCACCTAGCCAACCACTATCTGAGGCAGTTGCATCATACTGAGGCATCTGTGATTTTAGATTACTCCTCAAACCATGTGGCTCCCCTGCCTGTCTCCCAGTCTTGTAGGACTTGCTGGCCAATACCACTTCCTCCTCCATCTTACCAGTTCTCATTCCAGCCTAGTCTTGAGACACCCACAGTTTACAGGTGAATTCACTGGGCAACAGCATCCCACTGCCATTTGGGAACAGGACATCTCTCCAAAACTGTGTCCCTAACTGTTTGAGTTTGCCAAGTGCTGCCAATGCAAATTACCAGAAATAGGTTGGCTTTTATTGGAATTTATTGGGGATAAAGCTTACAGTTCTGAGGTTATCAAAATGTCTAAATCAGGGCATCATCAAAAGTGCTCTTAGCAAGGGTCAGCTGCCACTGGACTCTTGCCAAGACAAAATGTTGGCCTGCTTGTCTCCCTCTGCCTTCTCTTCTGAACTCACTTTATCACTGAGCTCAGCAGTGGGCCATCAGACACAATTGCTCACACCTCTCCCTTCTCCTCTGGCCTTGATGTCTTCAGGTTCAATCTGCTCCATGACTCCAGCCTCTGTCCTCTCCCTCAGCCTCTCAGGGTTTCTGTGTCTCTCTGCAGATGTAGGAGATCCTGGAGCCCTCTCCCACATGGCAGGGTAAACATGGCTGGACTTTTTCTCTGTGTGTTCCATGAATCTAATATTTCAGCACAATTACGGGGGTCTATCCTGGTGCCTGAAATCTAATCAGAGGACCTTAACTAAACTAAAGCAATCTAACAAAAAGTGACCTAATCAAAAGGTCCCTTATCTGAAATTAACCAAAATGTCCTACATACAAAAGGCTGACACACACAGCAATGGGATATTAAGAACATACATTTCTTATGTTAACTCAAGACTCAAACAAGTGGATTAACCCAGTGCACAGGGTTAAGGAGGGTTCTCCTAAGTCTGGGAGAAATGGTAACTCATGAAGCAGTGGCTGTACTTTGAGTGTGGCCATCACTGAGCAAAATGGTGTGCTGACCACCATTGCACTGGTCCCTAGTATGGTCCCACGAAGAACTCAATATACTGTGCATTCTCCACCAAATCTTATCTCCAAAATCACGTGTGTAACTCAGAGATGTGTGCCATTATTCCTTTTCCCAGTGCCAGAGTGCACAGATTTTGCCTGGTGGATGGGGGGCAGGAAGGAGGGTGTACAAATGAAAGCTCCTAATTTCTTCCCCAAAGAACTGAATACCCTATGACAGAATGGAGAATTTCAACCATAAAGTTGCTCTCAAAAGCAGTGGGGATCTTTGGGGGTCTGATATTAAATTCATCTCAAACCTTCAAGAAGAAGTGAAATAAACACTTTTAAAGATGAGTAAAAACTCATAAACTGTGCTAGCACAAACTCACTTTTAAAGAAATGTAAAAGCTTACAGTTCTTAGGCTGTGAAAATGTCCAAATCAAAGAATCATCAAAAATTAATAATGGTCAGTGGCTGCTACAATCCTGCCAAGGCAACATATTGCACCTTCTTGTCTCTCTCTGCCTTCTCTTCCCAATTCACTTTCTCCCTGTGTTCAGCAATGGGCCATCAGACACAATTGCTCACACCTAACCCTTCTCCTTTGGCCTCTATATCTATAGTTTCAGGCTGATCGATGACAACAGCCCCTGGCTGCTCCCTCAGACTTCCAGGGATTCTGTGTCTCTCCACAGCTGTAGGAGATCCTGAAGCCCTCTCCAACATGGCAGGGTAAACATGGCAGCACTCTTTCTCTGTTCCATTTATGTAGGACTTCAGCACAATGATTGGGGTCCATCCTGGTGCCTGAAAACTAATCAGAGGTCCTTAACTAAACTAAAGCATTCTAACAAAAAGTGCCCTAATTGAAAGTTCCCTTATCTGAATCTAAGCAAAATGTCCTAAATAGAAAAGGCTTACACAAACAGCAATAGGTTAGTAAGAACATACTTCTCTGGCATCCACACAAGATGCAAATGATGGCATAATCAGAGCTTAGGGAGCAGGATGGGTCTCCTAAGTCTGGGAGAAATGGGAACTCAAGAAGCAGTAGCTGTACTTTGGGTGTGGCAATCGTTGAGCAAAATGGGGTGCTGATCACCATTGCACTGGTCTCAGAAATGTCTCAAGAAGAACTCAATATACTGTGCTTTCTCCACCAAATCTTAGTTCCAGAATCAGGTGTGTAACTCAGAGGGATGTGTGATCATTCTGATTGCCAGAGCCAGAGCCCACAGAATATGCTTGGGGGGGACAGAAGCAGGCTGTATAACTGAAAGCCCCTAATTTTTTCTCTAAATAACTGATTACATTTACAACAGAATGGAGAAATTCAACACTAAGGGTGCTCTCAAAAGCAGTGAAGATTGTAGAGGGCCTGAGATTTAATTCATCTCAAACCTTCAGGAAGTAGTGAAATAAATATTTTTAGAGATAAGAAAAAATAAAGTTAGCTATCAGCAACTCAGTTTAAAAGAAATGTAAAAGAATAATCTTCAGACAGAAAAAATTATTCTCAGAAGGTTCAAGATTGAGGATGGATTGAAGAACAATATCTGTTAATTAAATTCATGTACCGAAATGACTATTGAATCGATAAAGTAATAATGATATCTGTGGCATAGGATATCAATAAAGCGTTCCAATACACCATAAAATAATATATATCATGAGTTGGTTAAATGGATATGTAGCAGTTTGATGTCGTTATGAGTTCCAAAAATGTATATGAGATGATGTCTGTTAATCTGGGCATGATTAAATTCTGATTAGGACATTGACTGGGCCACAGTTGTTAGGGCATTTGAGCCCCGCCCATTGGTTGGTGGGGTCTCAAACATAAAAAGACATGGCAATGGACAGAATTGGAGTAGTTTTTGATGTTGGAGTTCTGATTAACAATGACAGGAGGCTCAATGGAAAAGACACAAGCCATTCACCTGACAGTTCACATTTGGCCTTGTGGAGACAGGAAAAGCTTAGAGAGCCTCATAGTATACAGCTGAACTTGAGGAGGAAACAGTGGAGCTGAGCACAGGGAGAAAGGCAGCCCTGGGAAGAGAGGAACCCAATAAACCTGAACACTGGCAAATGTCAGCAGCTGTCTTGATCCAAGACCGTGTAACAGACTTTGGTTAAGGTAGAAACATGCTTTATGGACTGGTAACTGGAAGCTTCAACTCCAAATAAATAGGCTTTATAAAGTCCAAGAGATTTCTGGCATTGTGCATCAGCACCCCTTTGTCTGACTAATACCGGATATAAAATGTTTTAAAATCCATTATATATATAAACAACATTTTTGTAAGCAAATACACATATATGCATATATATTTATATATCATTTTGCAAATGTTCGTATGTATTGTGAGAATTTTGATTTTTACCCATAATTAAAAAAAAAAACCAAAAAACCATTATTTGGCAAGTCAATAACAAATAATAAGTGCAGATTTGGGAAGGCAAGCAAAAGTGTTTTAATTTCCATGGTAAACTTTACAGAAAATTAAATAGTACTTCTCATCTAAATAAATAGGAGGAAAATTTTGAATTAAAATAGTCAGTCCTAAACAAAGTGTAAAGGATTTCCTGGGTTGCCATTTTCACCTTTGTTCTGGGGCCACCTTACTTGTGCATCTTTGGAAGCTGTAGCTTTCTTATCCTTCAGAAGCCTGAATGTTCCAGGATTGATTTATGGAGTGTTGTTTTGTCCCCATCATTAATAAAGTACTGTATCAATTCCCAATTTCCTAGATATGAAGTCACCAAACTGGATGTGATGCTCATTTGAAGCAAGAGCCATGAATGATAGAACAAATAAAAATGAGATATGGTTGCACTTTCCAAATTGGACACTTAGTTGATTGATATTGGATATTTCCTCTTTTCTAATGAATGCATTCAATGCTATAAATATCCCTCTAAGCACTGTTTTTGGTGCACCACACAAACTATGAAGAAGCATAGGACTTTAAGAAGCAGAAAGAACCACATAACAAAAGGCTTGTGAGTGAAGCTATATCCACTTCCACAACAGTACAGACTTAATATGAAGGAAGAGAATGTAAGAAAGTTGGGAAAAACTTTTCTCTGACCACAAGCATTATGTCCTCAAAATTACACTTCTATGAATGTAACATCACTTGGAAGGAATTTGCATCATGCTTACCTAAGCATGAGGGAATCCATGTAAGGAAAAAGGATTAAGATAATGAGTTTTGCCAGTTTTCCCCACATGGAAGTCCTCCCTTTAACTGTAATGAGTGTGAAGTTTCCTTGGAAATTCAACCTCATGAGATAACTGAGAATTAATCCATCAGAGAAACCATTTGGTATTTCATGAATTTGAGAAGGCCAGAGTCACATCAAATAAACATTCAGGAGTAAAACCCTGTATATTTAAGGAATATTGGAAATCCTTCACCAGGCATTAAATCTCATTGAGCATGAAACATTCATACATTAGATACTATTGTAATGAAGATGGGAATGCTTCCATCTGAAACAAAACCTCATGGAATATGAGAAAATTCAAACTAGAGAGGAACCATAAGAGTATCCTGAATGTAGGCTGCTCTTTACAGTCATTTTTTACTCCTCATTTTAAAAGCCATACAAGGGAACAATGATAGAAATGTCATACATGTGGGAATGTTTTCAACCTGATGGGGAAGCTCTTTATTCATCAGAAAATTCTTACTGAAGTGAAATCATATATATGTGGGAAAGCTTTAATTCAAATGTCAAATTTCAGATACAAGAGATTTCCTACTGCAAAAAACCCTATGCATGTAAGGCACGTGAAAAAGCCGTTAGGTACAAATCAAACCTCACAGAACATGAAAAAACTCATATTGGAAAGAAACAAAAAAATGTAAAGTTTGCACAAAAGCCTTCAGGCAAAAGCAATATTTCATTAAACATCAGAGCATTCATTCTGGAGAAAAACACTACGTATGCAGTGAATGTGGAAATGACTTCAACCAGAAAGAAAACCTCATTCAACATCTGAGAATATATTCTGAAGAGAAACCCAATGAATGTCATGGATGTGGGAAAGCTTTCATTCAGAAATCTAACCTCATTACACAACAGACAAGACAAACTGGAGAGAAACCCTATATATGTAAGGAATGTAGGAAAGCCTTCAGGAGCAAATCAAATCTCACTGACATGATAAAATTCATAGTGTAGGAAAGTCCTATGTATGTAAGGAATTTGGAATAGCCTTAAGCCAGAGAAAGTATCTCATTAAACATTACAACTTTCATACTGCAGAGAAACCCTGTGAATATAATCAATGTGAATCAACAAAGTATATCCACCTCCAGTCTGTGCAAATTGTTGCCAATCCTTTAAGGAAGACGTTGTGACTGTGCAATCCAGGATGTATTTCTTCTCTTGGAAAAGTGCACTTGCAGTTTTTTTCTTTGATCTGCTTCTCCCACATCTTCTTCCACACTCATCTTTGTTCAATTCGTTACCACTAATTTATGCATCAGAACTCGCTATTTCTCTTAATTTATGTAAAGATGGGCTTTCCACTTATTTAAAATTATCCTGGTCATTTTCACTGGTTCTTCAATCCATTACATTCTGGGCAAGCATTTAAAAACTTACCATTTTAAAAATAATGCTGCCCTTTATTGCAGCATTTTCTTTCTTTTTTAAATTGTTGGTAAAAATCAAAATTTTCACAATACATATTAATATTTGTAAAGAGATATATTAATATATATGCACATATGTGCATTTGCTTACATAAATGTGTGTGTATATATATTTATATATGTTGCTTAGATTACCTAAATATTACACAGAAATTATAGCAAATCCCATGTTCCCCACCTTCATCACCTCCCACTTCATCCCACCCAACATCCTTCATCAGTGTGGTACATCAACCGCAATGGATATACACATCCTGGGGCCTTGTCACCAAGCATAGATCACAGTTCACATTGTAGACCATGCTCTCTCCCACACAGTTCTGCATGGTATAAGCTGATGTATAATGGCCTACATCTGTCACCGCAATGCCACTCAGGATTTCAACTGCACTTTCTCTCCCTGCCCCAAAAGTGTCCAGTAGCCACTGGCTCCAACTCACTCTTATAATTTCTTCCATTCCTTGAATCATGATATGTCTATAACAGATTACCCTTAAGTCCACTCTAGTCCATTGCTCTTACCCCAATCCTGAGGGGACTGGGATGGTGATTTTCACTCAACCACCAAATGAGAGAGGGCTTATATCCCATGGATACAGTGGATGGGATTATCCTGCCTGCAGCTTCATGCCCTCTCCATTCCTTGGGATGGCCATTGCCCATCTTCGTCTCCATTATTGTCTCCTTGCCAGGTGACTTGAATTTGTCCTTTGAGCTGTAGGCTACAAGTTGCAGCTCCACCGAGATTCCAGGCACAGCTGGCACATAGCTAGGCCAGAGGCTCCAGTCTCTGGGCATACACCTGAAATCTCCAGCATCATATATAGGTTTGAATAGAGGGTACTGATGGACCATGTGCAGGGAGGGCTTATTTGAGTCCAACTCTGTCACTCTCAGAAGCACAGATTCCAAAGTAGAGCCCACTAATAAGGCATCAATCTCTGGGGCTACTCCACTTAGGTAGGACCTGGGTGTCTCCAGAGACCTCAGGAGCCCCTCTGTGTGGGGTGATATCCACTTTGGTATTCTTGAGATCTTACTGAGCTGTGCATAACAGTTACCTCTGGGATGACCTCCTGACTGTCTTTGAAGTCTCTTAGCCACATGAACCCATTTCTCTTTACATTTTCCCCATTTTTTCAAGATCTTTTTCCAATCCTGTTACCAGTTGGCACTTGGTATTTATTACTAGTTGCCAAGGAGGCTCATCCCTGGGAGTCATGTCCCATGTTGGGGGGAAGGTAATGCATTCATATGCTGAGTTTGGCTTAGAGAGAGGTCATATTTGTGCAACAAAGGGCCTCTCAGGATGCAACACTTAGGCACCCCATATTAGTAGGCTAAGTTTCAATTACAAGAGCAAAGACCCATGAGGTTAGTCATCAATAAGAAGAAACAATCAATGGGCCAACCTCTTTTGACAGACACTGTTCCTGCACTGAGGGGCTTTTTGCTGCTCCCTAGGAGAATGTGGCAGAGCTCTCCAGGCTGGGAATTCAGATTCCCTCATTTAGTTAGTGATTTTCTACTCACCGTGAACATGACCCATCCCTTGATCATTTGAACAATTTTATATACCTTTCATGTATATTGTGATGAACGTACTCCCATGAATCCCCCTTCCCAGACACCCCCCACCATTGATCATCTGCAGCCCCCATTGTAACCCTTCTGTGATCTAAACCTTCCTTGGGCATGAAGCCAAAATACAATTACTAGGACAAAGTAATAATAGTGATAAGCTTAAATGCAATGGATATGTACAAGGAATCTCAGAAGAAAAAACACTAAACTAAAAATAAAATATAATTAGCAGATTGGGGTATTCAAAAATTCGGGAAAAAAAACAAAACAAATTCCTTTTTAAAAAAGTATTTTTTCCTTTTATCACTGTACTATCATATGTCTAGTGTAAAGTAACATCTTCCTCTTCTCATTCCCCAGTGTCTCCCAAATTTTCATTTAAGTTTCAAAGATGTCTTAAGTCACAGCAAAGTCACACACGGAATACTAGAGCCTCTCACATACCTTAACTCCCTCCTGCTTCTCCACCCCATATTAATCCTTTTTAAAAAATATATATTAACATTGTTATAACTCTTATACAGATAGTAAAACTTAGCAACTAAACATTGTCAGTGGTTTATACTGTAGTTTACAATTTAGATGGTACAGTTTAATAATTTTTGATGATATTTACCATGTCCGCCATCCATTACTGTGAGATAATGAAAAAGGTTTCCCATGACCACTAAATACACAATTTGATCTTAAATGTTCCTTCCACCCCATCCCCCTGGAACATATGACACTCTCCTGTCTTGACTCATGGAATGACAATATTCATAATTACATGCCATGGGTATTCCAACTGGCACTTCCTAATCTACCCACCTGTGAAACCTGTATCACCAAAAGCAGTAATGTCACACTACCCATCTGTCCTATCCTTCATTATGAAACTATACTCTATCAGTTTATCATAGATTATGTCCATATGGATGATGGCTCACAGCCAACTCTTCCCTTTTTCTCTCTTGTTAACCTGTGGTTCTCAGAGACTGCTCACTTTCCACAGTTCAAATCATTCAGGACATATACTGTTCAGCTTTCAATGCCTGGCTTGCTTCACTCAACAAATGGTCTTCAAGATTCATCCACGTTCTTCCGTGTTTTAGCACTTTATTCCTTTTTACATCTGAGTAATATTCCATTGTATGTATGTACCACTTTTGCTTATTCATTCATCTGTAGATGGGCAATGAGGCTGATTCCAACTATTGGCAATGGTGAACAATGCTGCTATGAATATTGGAGTGCATATATCTGTTCGTGTGCTTGCATTCAGTTATTCTGGGTATATACCCAGCAGAGGAATTGCTGGATCATACAGAAGATCTATTGTTAGTTTTCTGAGGAACCACCAAACTGTCTTCCACATTGGCTGGGTCATTCCACAATCCCACCAGCAGTGGATAAGAGTTCCTATTCCTCCACATCCTCTCCGACACTTACAGTCTGCTGTTTTTTTAATAGCTGCCATTCTGATGGAAGTACGATGCAGTTTCATTGTAGTTTTGATTTGCATTTCCCTGATAGCAAGTGATATCGAGCATATATTCATGTGTATTTTAGCCCTTTGTATTTCTTCCTTGGATGTTGGAAAAGATGCTGAGAGCCATAGCATAAAGGGTTAAACATTTATAATTCTTCCTTGCTGGCAGAGAAACATTAGTAAATGTCTCCAAAGACACTGCATACTGCAGATATCGGTGGGTGGAGGCAGATTGGAATGAACACACCACTAGGATGTTATTGTCTGAATTCACAAGAAAGATTGTCTGGGAACACAGAAACAGGCAGCGCTCTCACGTACCAGGCTGAGGAACTAGTGAAGTATGCCCCACTTTTGTTATCAGCTTTGTAGTACAAAATGCAGCTTCAGCCTAAATAAACTTCCTGAATTCCACATGGAGTGTGGTCAACTGATCCCAGTCTTTCTTTTGATCATTCTCTGCACCGTCTACCTCAGATGGCCACCTACATGGGGCACCACTAAGCTTTTCTTTGGATCAATGCTGTGGAAGCAAGGACTGTTGGGTCGGACAGCCTTTGCATTCTGTTGGTGAGTCAAATAATCTTGATTGTCAGGGTAATGTGTAATCAGTCAACTCGGTGACAGGAACATTCCCAAGTATTGAAGACTCTGTTAAAGAATACAGGGGTATCTGTGACCACCGTAGAGTTACTAAAACTCTTTTCTCTTGTACAAAAACATTGTTATGTATGGTCTTTGTATAGTCTTATTTCTGTTGCTCTTGAACCATTACAGCCAAATGAAAATGAAGATATTAAAATGGATAATGC
>JAKSZT010033100.1:0-11302 GCA_026826555.1 Tolypeutes matacus
AAGGCTGGTTCAACATAAGAAAATCAATCAATGTAATACACCACATTGACAAATTAAAGGAAAAAAACTACATGATCATCTCAATAGATGCAGAAAAGGCAGTCGACAAAATCCAACATCCTCTTTTAATAAAAAATACTTCAAAAGATAGGAATAAAAGGAAAATTCCTCAATATGATAAAAGGCATATATGAAAAACCCACAGACAACATCATACTCAATGGGGAAAGGTTGAAAGCTTTCCCTCTAAGATCAGGAACAAGACAAGGATGCCCACAGTCACCATTGTTATTCAACATTGTACTAGAAGTTCTAGCTAGGGCAATCAGACAAGAAAAAAAAAAATTAAAGACGTCCAAATAGTAAAAGAGGAAGTAAAACTCTCACTGTTTGTGGATGACATGATCCTGTATTTAGAAAATCCTGAAGTATCCACAACAAAGGTACCTGAACTAATAAATGAGTTCAGCAAAGTGGCAGGATACAAGATCAACACGCAAAAATCAGTAATATTTTTGTACACTAGTACTGAACAACCTGAGGAGGAAATTAGGAGGAAAATTCCATTTTTAATATCAACAAAAAGACTCAAATACCTAGGAATTAATTTAACCAAAGAAGTACAGGACCTATATGCAGAAAACTACAAAACAATGCTAAAAGAAATTTAAAAAGACCTAAACAAATGGAAAGACATTCCGTGTTCATGGATTGGAAGAATAAATATCGTGAAGATGTCAATCTTGCCCAAATTGATTTATAGATTCAATGCAATACCAATCAAAATCCCAACAGCTTACTTCACAGAATTAGAGAAGGCAATTACCAAATTCATCTGGAAGGGTAAGCACACCCGAATAGCCAAAAGCATTCTAAAAAAGAAAAGCAATGTTGGAGGAATTTCACTGCCTGACCTTGAAACATATTACAAAGCTACAGTGGTCAAAACAGCATGGTACTGGCATAAAGACAGACATATCAATCAGTGGAATAGAATTGAGAATCCAGAAATATACCCTCACCTATATAGTCAACTGTTTTTTGACAAACCTACCAAGCCCACACTGATGGGAAAAAAAAACAGTCTCTTCAACAAATGGTGTTGGGAGAACTGGATATCTATAACCAAAAGAATGAAAGAGGACCCCTATCTCACCCCCTATACAAGAATCAACTCAAAATGGATCAAAGATCTAAATATAAAAGCCAGGACCATAAAACTACTAGAAGAAAATGTAGGGAAACATCTTCAAGACCTTGAAGTAGGTGGTGGTTTCTTGGACCTCACACCCAAAGCATGTGCAACAAAAGAAAAAGTAGATAAATGGGATCTCCTCAAAATTAAACATTTTTGCACCTCACAGGACTTTGTCAGAAGGGTGAAAAGGCAGCCAACTCAATGGAAAAAATATTTGGAAATCACATATCTGATAAGGGTTTAATATCCAGGATATAAAAAGAGATGTTACAACTCAACAATAAAAAGACAATTGACCCAATTAAAAAATGGGCCAAAGACTTGAATAGACATTTCTCCGAAGAAGAAATACAAATGGCAAAAAAACACATGAAGAAATGCTCAACATCACTCATGATTAGGGAAATGCAAATCAAAACTACAATGAGATATCATTTCACACCTATCAGAATGGCTACTATTAAAAAGACAGAGAACTACAAGTGTTGGAGAAGATGTGGAGAGAAAGGAACACTTCTTCACTGTTGGTGGGAATGCAGAATGGTACAGCCACTGTGGGGGACTGTTTGGCAGTTCCTAAAGAAGTTGAATATAGACTTGTCACATGACCCGGCAATACCACTACTGGGTATATACCCAGAAGAACTGAGAGCAGTGACGCGAACAGACATCTGCACACCAATGTTCATAGCAACATTATTCATGATTGCTAAAAGTTGGAAACAACCCAGGTGTCCATCAACAGATGAATGGATAAACAAACTGTGGTCTAGTCACATGATGGAATATTATGCAGTGGTAAGAAGAAATGAAGTCGTAAAGCATATGACAACATGGATCAACTTGGAGCACATTATGTTGAGGGAAGCAAGCCAGCTTCAAAAGGACAAATACTGTATGATTGTGTTACTATGAACCAAATATATTGTGTAACATATTGTTTGATTAAAAAAAAACTTACATGTATCCAGTACATTTAATTGAAAAACATATAAATTTTTTCATTTGTTTACTTTTTAATTTTTAATTGTTTATATTTTCAATTATTAAATATACAAAATAAAGTTAAAAAATAATAAAAATTTTTTAAAAAATGTTTAAAGAGAAAAACAAACAAAAACAAAACAAAAAAAAAGAAATTATCATTTAATGAGCCATCTACCAAATGTGTCCACTAATATACTACTATCTCACACTATTTTACTTACTTATCACAACACCGTCCCGAGGTAGTTATGATTAACCTCATCTTATACACAAGGAAACTGAAAATCTAAGATGGGAGTAACTTGCTCAAGTTCATACTGTTTAACAAATGGCTCTACTGGAACCTAAACTCATATCTATACAACTCCAAAGGTTGTACTCTAGTTGCTATACAACCTATCCTAAAATATCAAGCTGAATGATAGTGTAACTTTGCTGTCAGTACAAGTACCAGTCTACCATCATAAATAAAAATATACGTATAAGTGTGCATGTCTATTTATCCTTTTGTATATATGTGCATGTGATGGGGCTGGAGAGGTGACCCTGGCCCCAGGGGTTTCTGTGTGCCTGTGGTGTCACAGGTGTCAACATTTTACTTTTGTCAAAATACTTTACACGGGAGGCGGCTGTGGCTCAATCAGTGGGGCTCCCGTTTGCCATATGGGGGGCCCCGGGTTCGGTTCCCGGGGCCTCCTGGTGGGGGCGGGCCCGCCCGCGCGGCGTGGTTGGCTGACCCGGCGAGCACGGGCAGCAAGGGGGGGATAAATGAATAAATAAATAAAATATTATAAAAAAAAAAAAAAAAAAATACTTTACACTATACATATTTTTTTCTTTAGTTCATGACTTACCTTCAAAGGTTGGTTTCTTCTTATTATAGCAAGTTCAATGTTTTTTCCACCAGACTGGACAACCTAATGTAGAAAAAAGTGCAACATTAGTATTACTCCAGTGAATTTTGAGTTTTAATAAGCAAGTGAATGGATAGAAAAACATGCTTCTCTCAAATACTTCATTGAGTATGCATTATTTATTAGATCACTTACTTCTAGCAAAGCTCTTATTGCTAATTTGATAGCTTCATTGTCATTTGCTATAGCATCTTCTGTGTAATTCTTTTCTAGAAATTCTCGAACTGTTTTAGCACTTCGGCCTATTGCATTTGCCTTGGAAAATAAAAGATATTTATTAATGTCACTGCAATACGAATGAACTTATGGTTACTCTGGGCAGTTTAGAGGTTTAGAGTTTGCTCCAGTATGTCTTAGTAAAATTACAAAATAAAATTGAGGTTGGAATTCTAAAACATCTGAAAAGGAAGGGAGATATAAAAGTTTTGCAATGAGGTGCAGAGGAAAAGAAAGAAAAGATATTGGCCTAAAAAAGAAAGCTGTTTACATGAATAGGACTGAGCAACATTTCTTAGAACCAACCTTATTCTGACATCAAATTCTAATTAGATATTAGAATTCTAATAAAATTCTTAGATCTTATTCTAGTATCTAATTATTGGTTCATTTTCTTTGCTGTATAAGCAAGAAGAGCCACTTCTGTTGCATTCCGCATTTTATTTTGTTCTCTAGAAATTATCAGATGAAGGAAAGAGGCAAAGGGATTTCCCTGGCTGCATGGCTATAGATGGTTAGACAACATGTTCTTCAAAGGATGCATTAAATATTTCAGGTAAGGAATTGCAGCAGTTTGGTATTGTTTATGAATTCCAAAAATAGATATTGGATTGTATTTGTAATGCGGTCTGTTCCTCTGGGAGTATTATATTATCTTCATAGGTTTCACTTTAACTTGATTAAATTAGGATTAGGGCTTTGATTGGGCCATGTCAATAGGACATTGAGTCTCTGTCCCCTTGGTGGGTGGAGACTCACAGAGAAAACAACACAAAAACAGAGGAGTTAGGTGGAATTTTAATGCTGGAGCCCTTGGAAGTAAATACAGAGAAACAGACATGTGAGGAATGAGAGTGGCTCCATTAGACATGGCAGAGGCCCCAGGAAGAGAGACGAGCCATGAGCCTGATAGTTTACAGTTGGCCTTGCGGAGCGAGCAGAGGAGCTGAGCCCAGAGAGAAATGAACCCCGGGAGAGAGGCAAGACTTATCCCAGCCTACAGTTGATACTGGAAGAAGCTGGGACCATGAAGCCTTAAGAGGAAGAGGAAGCCTTAAGAGGAAGAGGAAGCCTTAAGAGGAAGAGGAAGCCTGAACCCTTGCAGACGTTGGCAGCCATCTTGCTCCAACACATGGCAACAGACATTGCTGAGGGAAGTAACTTACACTTTATGACCTGGTAACCGTGAGCTTCTACCCTAAATAAATATCCTTTATAAAAGCCAACAGGTTTCTGGTATTTTGCATCAGCACCCCTTTGGCTGACTAATACAGGAATTTATTTATTTTATTTTATTTTATTTTTTATTTATTTATTTTTTTTAAAGATTTTATTTATTTATTCATTTATCCCCCCCTTGCTGCTTGTGCTCGCTGGGTCAGCTAACCACGCCGTGCGGGCGGGCTTGCCTTCACCAGGAGGCCCTGGGAACCGAACCCGGGGCCTCCCATATGGTAAACGGGAGCCCTACTGATTGAGACACAGCCGCTTCCCTAATACAGGAATTTAAATGCCCATTTAATTCTTTTTTAAAAGCAGTAAAACTATTTTGGCTCAAAGCAAATATCTATATGATACAATACTAATTTGGAAGAATGACTAATGAATAGGATCTAGATATTATAATTAGGTTTATCTCATCTTTACAAAGGTAAGGAAAAGACCTATGGTAAATAAACTAAGGTGTTCTCCATCAAAAAATATCATAGTTTCAGTTTCTGACAGGTTAAATTGTTACATTTATAAAGTTTGTGTCACCATCAATATTTTAATGCAATATATTTATCATGCCCTTAAAAACAATAAAGGACTTACAGTGAGCACATTTACTCAACTTCTAAGAAAAATATTAACAAATTCCTGATTTACCTTCCAAGCATGATAGGTACCAGAGGGATCTGTCTGATATAATCTTGGGATACCATCATCATCAAAACCTACAATTAAGGCAGAAATGCCAAAAGGTCTTCGTCCATTGCTCTGAGTATATTTCTGAAAAATAAAATGTTTTCATAAAATTTATCAGGCTGCTATAAATAATATCACTTAGCAAATAAATTCTAATAATAAACAAAGTATTCCTGCCAAAATGATATACCTTACCAATTTTATTCTAAACATTTTTTAGACCTTATTCCTGAATCCTTGCTGGACAAACCTCAATTCATGGTAAGTGTCTTTAAATTTAATGGGAAATAAAATCACAGGTAGGCTTATATTGGTCTTATAATTGTTTTCTTGTTGCTTTCTATATATTTTAGTAGTATAACTACAGCAGATTGTAATTTCTTTAATATGCCATAAAGCTGTGTATTTGTCACACCACTTTGGTCCATAGTAAAACTGATTTCAATGAGCTGTGCTTTAGAAGCATGTCCTTGTTTACCTTGAAGAACACTGTGATTGTACTATTATTATAAAGTATTCACTATATACTAAGTTATCTCTGCTTGAACATCCAAGTAAGACATTTCTTTCTGCCCCAATATAAGGAAACCTTTGTTTTTCTTGAAGAAAAAGCATTCTTTTTCCTCATAGACAATGAGGCACTGGAAACTAATTGTAGTTTGTTTTACTTTAGAGACAGGGCTTCCTGGATTTGTGCTCCAGAGGGTGGAATTCACACGAATTCTATGAGACTGTTGCTCCCTGTTGTTGTGCAAAGAGATAGTCCTGATAGAAAGCACAAGACTAAATCTGCGGCCAACTTTGTGAGCTGTATATAATTCTGTAGCTTGAAATAGTTTTATATTAGCTTTCTTCCTGATCTTGTCTATGTATCACATCTCTATTTCAATGCTTTCATTTTATATATACATATTTTTTTATTAGAGAAGTTGTGAACTTACAAAACAATCATGCAAATGTGCAGAATTCCCTACAACACCCCTCCACCAACACACTACATTATTGTGAAATTTTTGTTAGAGATTATGAGATAACATAATCAGACTCTTACCACAAACTATGATCTATAGTGTACATTTGGTATATTTTTTCCATACCCCCTATTATTAGCACAGTACTTCTTTCACATTGATGTAAGAATATTACAATATTGCTGTTAACTATAGTCCATGGTTACATTAGTTGTAGTTTTCCCACGCATCTCTGTATTTTTACCACCTTATAATAGTGATGTACACTTGTTCTGGTTTGTACAACATTCTTTTATTTGTACTGAATAACAAAGTGAACCCAAAATGGATGAGAATTGTGGTTAACGCTTTTAGTTTTTCAAATTTTAGTATATTTTACATATTTGTATAACCTACTTCGAAATTTTAATACAAATAGTTGGGCTATGAGCACGAAGACTTAAAGAAGAGGGTTTCTGTCATAATTCTTCTGTATTTCCTAATACTCTTAGATCACATCTAGGCTTGAAATAAGTGCTACCTTAGAGGAGAGACACATTGTTTCTTTGCCTCATCGACCATGTTTCTCATAAATGAAAAAGTAATATATGCACAGAGTTAGAATAACTTAAAAGTATAAAAGGTATACATGAAAGATCTCTCCATTAACTCATGTGACAATTTTAGGGTCTTGGTGAACTTTTTGCTATGATCAGGCTAGTTTAGAACTATTTTCTGATTATATAGGAATTGAACACGATGCTATCAAATACTGATGATATAGAATGTTTTACCGATGTTAAATTAAAAAAGCAAATACACAATGCCCCAGAAGCTGGATATTATTCTTAAAATTCTCCCTTTCCTAAAAACGTTAATAAATAAGCTTAAGTGAATAGTCACTGCAATCTTCAAAAGTACAAAATTAGTTCATTAAAGAGAAGACATCAGAGGCTATAAAATGCACATTAATGAGTGTGAAGGAAGAAAAAACATGAAAGCATAAGGTAGGTATGGCAGTTTGAGATTATTTTATGAATCCCAAAAAGAGAACGATTATGTTACCTTGCTGGGTCTGATATAAACCCAGAGACACACAGAGAGACAGGTAGACACAAGAAAAGGAAGCTCTGCTATATTTGATCCAGCCATATGAGAGAGGACTAGAGGATCACTTAAGCACAAAGCTCTTAAAAGGGAGGCCACAGAGCAGCATAAGAGGAGATGAACCCTCCTAAATGCCTCATAGCTTACAGCTGACCTTGGGAAGAAAGTGGAGGAGCCAAACTGATATAAGAGGCTCAAGAAGAGACAAGCCCTAAGCCTGACAGCTGAGCTTTGGGAGCTGGGCTCCAAGAGACAGTAGATTCTGGAGGGAAAGGCAGAGACTGGAGGCCATCTTCACCTCATGGCAGGTAAATATGGTGAGAAAGCATCTCTGATGGTGCCTCAGTTTGGACTTTTCATAGCCTTGGAATTGTAAGGTTTTATCCCAAATAAATCCCCTTTATAAAAGCCAACCCATTTCTGGTACTTTGCACCGGCAGCCCTTTGGCAAACTACAACAGTCCTCAATACGGTACAACACAAGAAAGCAAATAAATATAAAAGTAGGCTTTAACAGATGTGAGGGACCAATAAAGGTATAAATAAGACTTGCAAAGGCTAAATATCAAAATGGCAGAAGAAAGACCTATATTGTCAGTAGTGACTTTAAACTTAAATGGATTAAACTCTCCAGTCAAAGGCAGAAATTGGCAGAATGGATAAAAAAGCACAACTCAACAATAATCTGTCTGCAAGAGAATCACCTTAAAGTCAAAGATACAAGTAGGTTGATGGTGAAAGCATGGAAACAAATTTACCATGAAAGTTGTAACCAAAAGAGAGCTGGGATGGCTACACTAATATCACGCATAAATCTCAACTTTAAGTCAAAACCAGTTATGAGGAACAAAGATGATCATTATATACTGATAAAGGGGACAATTAAACAGGAAGATGTAACAATTATAAATATATATATATATATATATACACCTAAAAGTAGAGCCCCAAAATATATGAAGCAAATGCTGACAGATCTGAAGGGAGAAATTGACAGTTCTACCCTAATAGTAGAAGATTTTAACATGCCACTCTCAATAATGGATAGAACACCTACTCATAAGATCAATAGGGAAGTACAGGACTTGACTGATAGACTAAACCAGGGATTCTTAACCTTTTTTTGTTCCACAGACCCCTTTGCCAGTCAGGTGAAAACTACGGACCCCTTACTATGTCCACACTATACTGTGTATGATTTAATAAATATATCACACCTGCACCAACGTGTCCCCTCAAGAATGTTTTTTTGAATTTCACAGACTCGTGGTTAAGAACCCCTGCACTAAACCAACTAGACCTAATTGACATATATAATGCACCACACCAAACAAAAACAGAATACACTTGAGTGCACAAGAATCATTCTCCAAGGTAGACCATATGTTGAGTCACAATTCTCAATAAATTAAAAAATAATGAAATCATACAATGTATATCCTTTGACTACAATAGAATGAAGTTAGTAATCAGTAACAGAGGGAGAAAGCAGAAATTGACAAATATGTGGAAATTAAACAACATACTCTTAAACAACCAATGGCTTAACGAGGAAATCAGAAGTGAAATTAGGAAATATCTTGAGGCAAATGAAAATGAAAATACAACATAACAAAACTTACAGGATGCAGTGAAGGCAGTACTAAGAGGAAAGTTTATAGCTCTAAATGCCTACATTAAAAAAGAAGACAAACTTCAAATCAGATAGCTAACCTCAAACCTGGATGAACTAGAAAATGAAGAGCAATCTAAACCCAAATCAAGCAGAAGGAAAGAAATAATAAAGATTAGAGAAGAGATAAATGAAATAGAAAACAAAAAATCAATAGACAATCAAAACCAAAAATTGGTTCTTTGAAAAGACCAACAAAGTCAACACACCCATAACTAGACTGACAAAGAAAAAAAAAGAAAATATAATTAATAAAAATAAGAAATGAAAAGTGGGACACGAGAGAGGCGGCAAGATGGCGTTAGTGTAGGAGGGCGCACACTGCAAGCTCCCAGAGCAAGGCGGATTGGGGACGGGGTCCTGCCCGGGGGTCTGTGCTGTGCACGCGTGGAGTGAGAGGCTTGGGATATCTATCTGCGCGGATCGGCGGCGTGGACCGAACGGTGGAGATTCGTGAGTTTTGAGGCTGCCGGTGGAGGTTGGCACAGGCGGCTGAGCCCCGCGGTTAGGGAAAAAAAAAATAAAACGGCCATTTGGAGCCGCGGGCGGGGCGAAAAAGTTTTATTTTCTGGGGAGCTGGCTGCCTGGCGCCCCTTGGACCTTGTGTGAACACAGCAAACAAGCTAGTCAGCACCCGGTGAACCGGAGGGGGGATTTTGGTCGGGGAACGCAGCTGATTTCCCTAGCCACCCAGGGATAAGACCCGGGGCCCTGCGGAGCCAGGAGGAAGGGACACTTCCCAAAGAAGGGAGGGTTCGGTTGGAAGACAGGGAACGGTATTTTATATTTTTAGACATCGATCTGGCTGCCTGCACCGCCCCATAGCTTTGGGGAGCAGATAAGCCGACCTGAAGCAGCACCAGGCTGAGAGCAGACGCGAATCTGCACTCAAACTGATTTACTGAGCAGCCTGGTGACGCTGGAGCTCGGCGCCAGAAGGGGCGGAATCCGCCATCTTTAGCACTCCTCAATGACTAACATCAGAGCTTCAGCTAACCTGGGGAGTCCGGAAAGTGGGACGTACTTGATTAATTTCCACGGGCCCAGCTAGGGTCCCTTCCGTAAGGGGGCTGGTCTAGAAGAGGAATTATTTTGGGTCCTGCATTTGGCTAAAAAAAAAAAAAAAAAAAGTGAGGTCACCTCAACAATTGAAAAATAAATTTAGTTTAATAGCTAAAAGCTGCTTCAGGACCTGCATATAGAACCCTGTGGGGAAATTCATTGATAAACACAAGTAGGCAGGAAGGATCCACGTGGACCCTAGGGGAATCACTGACCCCCCTTAGCTCTGTTTGACTGCTTGCCTGTGTGGATCATTGGTTTCTCTCTGTTACTTTCTGGTCTATTGCTATTATTCCCATTTTCCTCCCCCCTTCCTTTTTCCTTCTATTTTTTTTTTAAATAGGTGCTGCCAGCTGGTCGCTTATTTGCTGGGCTTCTTATTCAGTAATTTCCCACTCGCTGTATATATTGATTCTGTATTACAAACTATCGCTTATCCTTCCTGCATGTTTCTGCCTTCTGTTTTCTGTTGTGGCTCTTAGAGACAACATTTTTTCATAGGCCCACAACTTAAGGGTGTCAATTTATATCCCATCTATTTTGTTTCCTTCTTCTTTTTCCTTTTTTTTTTTTTTTTTTTTATTAGTATTAACTTTTTCCTTTCAGACCTTTCTCTACTATTTCTCTACCTCCTCATAATTCTAGCCTTCTAAATCACTATATATATATATTCCTCCATTTGTTTTCCCAGTCCATTATAGGAACTTCATATTTTTTCCTAGTACTCTACACTGCCTACACAAGTTAAATATTCATCTCATTAAGTCTCATTTTGCCCCTCTTCTAACTTTTATCAACATTTCTATTATCCTTCTGCCTTCCTTACATCTTTTGATTCCTCTGGCCCTAACCTTTTGCCTTCAAGGGAACATAGAAAGAAGTAAGGAAATAAAATAAGAAGAAAAACTGCCAAAGAGAAAACTTAACTCACACGCAGAACCAACAGCTAAATAAAATTCTAGAGCATAGAGAAAAGCTAATCAACTGAACAAACCCATCAAGATAATATGATGACCAGAGGGCAACAGAAAAATACAAATGACTCTGAAAAACTGGAAAACATGGACCAGTCCAGTGCACAAAATAAAAACCAGGAAGCAATGCAGTACATCGAACAACTAATCAAAGCTATCCAAACAAATATCATGGACCAACTTAAAGAACTGAAGGAAGAGATTAAGGATATAAAGAAGACACTGGGAGAACATACTGAAGAAATAGCTAACACACCTAAAAAGGTGATGGATATGATGGCGAACAAAGACACAAGTCAAGAAATGAAAAAGAC
>JAKSZT010033105.1:0-89428 GCA_026826555.1 Tolypeutes matacus
CACTGGCTCCACCTCATTGTTTTTTTTTTTTTTTTAAGATTTATTTATTTATTTATTCATTTATCCCCCCCTTGCTGCTTGTGCTCGCTGGGTCAGCTAACCACGCCGTGCGGGCGGGCTTGCCTTCACCAGGAGGCCCCGGGAACCGAACCCGGGGCCTCCCATATGGTAAACGGGAGCCCTACTGATTGAGCCACAGCCGCTTCCCAACCTCATTGTTATAATTTCTTCCATTGCTAGAATCATCATATGTGAACAAATATGGGAGCACAACAAGCAACTTGTTTCTGATGATCTCAACTCACAGTTATACAGCTAAAGGTGGAAAGATCATGGTCAATATTAAAGATATCACAATGTCAGGAATAGCACGCAAGGAAATGTTGAGTGTTAAAAACTTTAGTATTTGATTTTTACTATGGAAGAAAAATGAACCAATCACTATGTATTTTGCTTGGGTGGCAGAACTTATTGCCTCATCCCAATGTCTCTCAGTTTTTGGACTGACTCTTGATATGCTTTGGTTTTCTTAGCTTTAGAAACTGCAAAAGCTATAAGGAGTCCTCACTTCTGGGGGAACTTGAAATTCCTAATTGTCTTCATGTTATCACCTACCATGGTTATTAGAAAGTACTTTTACTTGATATAGCCATAGCTGAGATAATTTTTTATTAACTGGCAGCTTTGCTCTTATCGATAACAATGGACCAGATTCTTTTGGCAGCTTATTCTTTAAGGTCAGGCCCCAAATTTCAAACTTTAGAGACTAATAAAATGTCTTTTGGACCCAGAGCAAGTCTAACATTTCTAGATGGCTATAATAGCACCAAAGTTAGCCCCTTTATCTTGCTGTGTAACTTCTGGAGGGCACATATGAACAAAACGTTAGCAATAATGTTAGGGTGATATACTCCAATTTTCTCAAATTGCTTTATAATATTGAAAAAGTTACATTGTTTGATAGGTACACTATGTAGGAAGAGTTGTCAAAACAAAGAGCATAGCTCATCCTCTCCCCTGGGGAGCTTTTTGAAAATATTCTAGTTAATTTTACTTAGATAAAGTATCCTTAGCATGAATAAATACTAATCAGGGTTTACATTTTCAGGATGGATAGAAACTTTTCATCTACAAGGTGCTGATTAGAAAAATACGGCTAAATGATATTTTGTTGTTGGTGTTTTAGATTTTATTTTTTTTATTTATTCCCCCCTTGCCCTTGTTGTTTTTGTGCTTGCTGTCTGCTCTCTGTGTCCATTTGCTGTGTGCCCTCTGTGTCTGCTTGTTTTCTCTTCTTGTCTTCTCTTTAGGAGACACCAAGAACCAATCTTGGGACCTCTGATGGGGGGGAGAGGCACTCAATCACTTTCACCACCTCAGCTCCCTGGTTTGCTGTGTCTCTCGTTGTCTCTCCTCTTTGTCTCTTTTTTGTTGCATCAGATGTCCACACGGGCCAGCTCGCTTTCACCAGGAGGCCCTGGGAAACAAACCTGGACCTCCCCTATGGTAGACGGGAGCCCAATTGCTTGAGTCACATCCGCTTCCCTATATGTGTTTTTGAATAAAACAAACATCTTTTCAGTTGCACACTTTACAGAATTGATTTTAAAGAATTTGGTACAGCTCGGCAATTTCATCATTTTCTTCATTGCCCACTCAACCAGGCATCACTGGGCAGTGGACAAGAGGAAAACCAAAGTAGAATTTTGAAAAATAATCTGGCCAGTATTTGTGCCAGATAAAGAGGCAGATACTTTGCCACAGCACAAAGAATGCAAGAGGTAGAAGAAAAAAAAAAAAAGCAGAGAAACTAAAACTCTCCCTACGTACATTGTTAATGGGAACACTATGAGAATTCTAGCTTTCTTTCTGTGACTAACCAATGACAGACATTCTGGTTCTAATTAAAAAGTGCTGTGTTAAGTTATTATAAAGCATTGATAAAGTAAGTTAAAAACGGTATTTCTAGGCGGTGTCATGGTGTGAAGACCAATGATTGGACACTCCCAGAGGTCCACAACGGAAGACTTCACTGAGATCTCACTCAAAAGGGCTCTTTCACACCTGCTGATTGATAATAGGACTGTTAAAAGGCACAGTTTTCCGTTGAGCATTCGTGCTTTCCATGGTAAGAAAAAATTTATTGTTATTTTTATATTTTTAATTGATACAGGTACTAGTGGCCTGCTTCTCACTCTAAGTTCTAGATTAGTGGAGGCAGTGTTCAGAAAATTCCTGATTATTTCTTGAGGCTACTTGGACAAGTGACAGACATTCTATGTCCTCTGTGGTTTGCCGATAACTGAAAGAGCCCACTTTCCCAGATATACTGCAAACTCTCAGGCTCGCTATAAGAAAGCCCCATTCTGTGACAAATGATAAGACTCAAGGCTTTCTCTAAAGCTACAAAATTCAACCTGCCTGTTTTTCAACATAAGCTTCTGCTTCTCATTTCACTTGTTTGTTCCCAACTGTTGTGACTTATTTCCAATAAATAAAAAACTACAGCCTCACGCAGCAAAGTTTGGAGACTGTAGTCCTTCTGTACTGATAACCACTTTCTTCCAGAAACTAATTTGCCTGTCTTCTCTTCGGAAAATAAGCCCTTATGTGACACCTGCCACACTCAGCAGACAGTGAGTACTGTGGAGCGAGTTGTTACAATTGTGTGTCATGAGAACACACTTCAGGACAAAATGAAACTTTCAGCAAGCAATCCCTTTATTACTTGCACAGAATAAAGAGTCCACAAAGGATAAATAATCTCTATGTCACTTATGCAGGAGCATATAGGTCACTTTATATCGTCGCATAACATGCAGAACTGTGTGGGAGAGAATGTAGACTACAATGTGAACTATGGTCCATGCTCAATGGCAAAGCCCCAGAATGCGTTTATCAACTGCAGTGAATGTGCCACACTAATAAAGGATGTTTAATGTTTATGTGGGAGTGTGTGGGAGGTGTGGGGAGTGGGGCATATGGAAATCCCTGTATTTTTGTGTAACATTTATAAAATCTAAGTATCTTTTGGGGAAAAAAAAAACTTAAAAAAAAAAAAAGAGTGTAAAAGAGCAGGGGAAGATATTCCATCACACCCAACTCCCCGTGTTACCAAAACCACTCCTAGTCGAGGTCGGTAGATGGCAGCTCTCACACCCTACTTGGCATTGGAAAAGAGAGACAAATCCATCCCCTGCCACTGAGAATTCCTCTTCTGATAAGCACCTGGGGTTGCTTGTTTGTGGTTTCCATGTTTAAGGACTGGCTGGGCTCTTTCTCTAGACTTAACTTCTCCCCAGGTTGTGGAATAACCCACCTTAGTAAAGGAGGTGGGGGGAGTGGAAGGTGGAGGATGGCCGCTTAGCATGTGTTGGTGACTTCCCAGAGAAGGAGGTGGGGGTAGGTGAGGGCTTGGGGTAGCCGCTTAACAGGTGTCTGTGATTTCCCTTAACAAGCAGGTTTGTTTCTCCTCTCTCTTTCAGAGAAGTTCAGCCTCCAGTTCACCACCTGGGCTGATGATTCAGTGACCACGGCTACAAAATTGTACCTGAGCTATCCTTTTATTTAATTACTAATGAAGAGAAGTATGAGAATATAACATGTAAAGCAGCACATTTTGCTAGTCAAAAATTTCTAACATCTTAGGTCACAATTGTTGGACCATCAATTTATACAGAACTTGGGTCTTTTTAAAAACAAAATGCAATGATTTGTAAACCATTCAAATTTATACAAACAAGTTTTGATAGAGGTCTTTTTAACTACATTTCAGTATATTCTTGTTATAGAAATACTTTTCTTTGCCACCCCCTTTAATTCTATAACACAGAGGTGAACTTTGGTTTGGCTTTCCCAGATTAACACACATTACCATTTGTTTCTGAGTAAATTCTGATTTTCTGTTTGTCAAATTGTTATTGGAGTTAGTGACTAGGTTCTTAGCATTGCCGTAAGAAAGAATTCAAGGATGAACCACAAATTAATTAGGCAAGCAGAGAATTTATTGGGTGGTAAAGCAAGAGAACAGAAGTACACCCTCAGACATGGGGGCAGGCTTTCTCAAGGGAGAGAAATGCAGAGTTCTGCTCTGTGGTCCCTTGTTTTATGGGGGTACAGGACTCTAGTGTCTGCTCTGATATGCAAGGGCTTAGGGGTCTGGTGATGATTGGCTTCTGACTGCTTTCCATGACCTCTGCAGGGCATGTTGACTGGTGGTGATTGACTTCTGGTCACTGTCCACAAGGTGTGAGGTAACCTGAAAGCTAGGAGGGTGGGTGATGGTGAACCCTCTTGCCCCTTCTCTCTTTGCTGGCTGCTTTCTGATAATGCAGCCTTTGGTGTGTGCTGTGAGCTGCAGGGTATGTGCCGTGTGCTGCAGGGTGTGTGCTAAAAGCTGCCCCTTCCTAACTTGCTTGTGGGACTCAGCAGGTTAATGCTAGCCAGCAGGCCAATGCCTCAGTTTCTCTTACCAGGCTTATTAGGTTTCTGGCCCCTATCTCCTTAGGTCCCTATTCTATCCTGCCCCAAAAGGAAACGTAATATCCTTTTTTTATTTGCACCTCTCCAACAGTCCCTAATTATTATGGGGTCTAGGGACAAAGAGTCTTCTCAAACCCAGGAATAATAAGGACTACTACCACACCTGTGCAAGAAATTTTGTATTTTCCACATTAATGAAAATATTTATCCAAAGTAAGTGAGCAACTGTTTTTATTTTAGTCTTAGATAGTCAAAGTACACTTGATGTATTGCATTACGTTATGTTCAATAATCTGAACATAATGATTAAGAACAATCATTGGATTTAGTAACTTTGATTTCACTATTAATCTTTAATAAGAAGGAGCCTTGTGTGGGTTGTACTGTAACCACGTAAGCACTGTTGTCACCAGGTAGCCCATTTCCCTAGGGAAAAGTCTCTGTTACTCTGTAAATCATAACTCCCGAATATAAGGTTTGATTGTCAATGTTATTTTAGTTTGCTTCCATTCCTTTACCTGCTATCTTATATTTTGCAACATTGCTCTAACCAGTAACTATGTTTGCCACAGCTGGCTTTTGTCAGCTCTTATAGCCCATTTGTTTAACTTAGTTTCCTTACTTGCTATCTTATGTTGAGTGAACTATTTACAAGTCTGCTGTAATTTGTAACCATATGTATTTCCCCTAGTGGACTTTGTCAGTTCTTAGTGGTCTGTAACCTGTAACCCAATACTTATCACACCTGGCTTTTGTCCATCTTCAAGAGAACCTTCTTGGGCTCCAAATAAAATCAAGCAGGATTTACCAATGTCACTAGCTCTACTTCCCTTTGTTTAAATCCCGTAAAAGCCTGGAGATCTTTAGACTCAGGGAGACCTATATGAGCTTGCTTAGCTCCTATTACACCAGCAACCATATAATAAACTTCTTTCTCTCTTAGAAACCCTGGTGTCACAGAATTGATTTTGTCTGCATTTGGGCTGCTAGCCCATTTTGTGGAGCAACAATATGAATGGCATTATATAAATTAATGCAAATATCACTTTCACAAGAGAATAACAGTGCTGATGATTGGAATTTTTTTTTTTTAAAGAAATAGAATTGCTACAGAGTATCTCTCTAAACTATTTAAAATATTGTCATTCATTGAACTGACTATTGAAATCCAGAATTAAAGTGATAAAAGTTACTTTTAATAACAGGGACACTATTCAGAATATTCAGAAATTGAATGTGAGGAAGTATGATGCAATGTATGAGCTTGTAGGCTTTTGAATTCCATATAATTTGGTTCAATCTGGAGTGTACTATTTTACTAGATTTGTATCCTTGCAAAAGTTGTATAATCGCCATCATATTGTTCTCCCCATTTGTGAGATGTAAAGGACACATCTCACTGGGCTGATGTAAGAAATTAAATAAAAATATGATGCATTAAAAGCCCTTAGTATAACTCTGGGCACAAAGCAAATTGCTCAAAAATAGCTCAGCATGCTTTAGGCATTTTTATTGCATCATGGTGAGTACTCTGTCACTAGATATACTAAAGCACATAGAGAATGACTTTGTCCAAACCGTGGTGTGGTGTGAATTTGTGCCAAATTAGTGTAGTAGTTGTTCTTCAATGTGCATCTGAATCTGAGGTATTGCATTTACAATAATACAATGCTTAATAATTGTCTAAAAGTAGAATTATATGTTTAAATTTATATGATATAATGGAATGTAATTCAGTTTTCTATACTGTTCTAGTTCTTGACCATTCTGTAACATATTCATTAGCTAAGTCTTCTTATCTCTTCCATAGGAAAAAGCATGAGAAGGGGATCAATAAGGGGAAATAGCCCTAACAAAGTGAGCAAATCATAATGGGAACCAGGAATAAGGGTTTTAACACTTTCCCACATAATATATTAATTAGTTTAAGCAGAGTTGCTGTGCAAAGCCTGACTTTGAGTCCTTTATCAATCTCTGTCCCTTGCATAATTTGATTTGGACAGTTGTCCTTATCACATTGTAAAATTAAGTGCTATACAAAGGTGCCTTTCTGACCCTCCTTTCTAAATAGATTGCCTTTTCTAAGCCTCTTATCTATGTGTATTCAGGAGGTGCCACTAAATTCAGTGAAGGCATCAAGAAACTAACACAAAAATCCTTTTCACTCAGGTTGAATTATTGATTAATTTCCAATTTCCTTTAGTTTACCAGAGACATTTTTGCCTCTAAGGAGGTACAGGCTATACTCTCCAATTGAAAGATATAATTCTGATATATCATCAGTTTCCAGGGGATGCTGCTTCTTGCAGAGGCCCCCAATGTCCCCAGAATCACAGCATTTTCCAGTATTGAAATACCTCAAAGGTTGCAATGCTTTCATTTTGCCTGTGAGAGGTTAAGTCATTTTTCCAAATTGTATGCTGTTATGGTGCCCTAAAGAGGAGATTAAAGGTCCCCTGGCTTGCAATAATCTTTTCTCCACCTTCCTATTACTAAACACACTCACACACACACTTGTCCAAACAGCTCTGTCTTCAACCATGAGAGAGATGAGGGTCCTGAAGGGCTCAAACTTGTGTTCCCAGTGTGTCCACATCACTGACCAGCACAATAGAGGCCTTATCAAATGTTTCAGGTGCAATTGTATCAAAATTTTAAAGTATTAAATTGTAACAATCCTTGTAATAGGAAGGAAATCCTAAACTTTAGAAGAGGACCTTCTACTGAATGTCTGACCAGCAACGGATGATGCTTTTCCTGTCTTGTGCTGATTTGTTCTCCAACAATGAGGTTACCCAATCCCGAGTCAAGAAAGGAGTTCCTTGTTTCCTGTATTTTGGGATGTGGGTGGAAGAGGGTCATAGATCTAATTGAGTGAGCCTTACTTGCTTATCTCACAGCCTGTGGGCTACTGGTTTCCAGAATGGTGTGTTTTTTGTACTCCAGGGGCTCCTGGATGGCAGCTCTGACCGTGACACTGATGGTGCTGAGCCCTCCCCTGACTTTAGCCAAGGATACCCAACGTAAGTGCACACCTTGGGCAGTGAGCTCTTATGGGGTGGGAAAACGGAATGGAAAGTACTGACTTTGTCACTGTGTCCAGGCCATGAGAAGTCATGTCCTTCAAAAAATTGTCACATTTTCTTTAGTGACAATTATTCTTTATTACATGGACCCCAAATTATTTCTGTAACACTAAGAGCTTGGATTCATGTCCTCCCCACTGTACCTGCTATAGGAGTTTCCTTAAAGGGCCTTTCTTCTCAACCTTCCTACAAGAAAACCTCTCCAGCTCTGCATCCTTTTCCCTCAGGATCTTGAGGGGACTTAGAAATAATGGCGGTAAGATAATTTGCCATCTAGCTGTTCCCATTATGTTGAGCAATGCTAAAAATGAAACAATTTCTCTGATATTTTTATGGGGAATGAAAGGACAATAGAAGGGCCTCTGCTGGAAGAACCTTTGCTAGATCTTCAATGGTATCCTGATGTTGGTGCCTCTCCCTAATATGAGGGATGCTATCAAGAGGCCTCCCCCATTATCTCCTCCTCTTTCTCCCTGAATCCCAGTGTTTACAAGGCCTGTGTCCATAGCTGGAGGTTTTTGGATGGAAGTTGGGACTAATGCTGTCTCTTTGCTAACACAGAGCAGCCTCATGTTGGGAATGACTTTATAAATATAGAGCATCTATGGAGGGTTTAAAGAACTTTATTCACCTTCTGTTAACCTGTCACAGGTTTTGTTCATTATGAATCTATTCCGAACCTTTCTATACCATCAGCTTCTCTTACTTCTCTCCACTTTCTGGTCTGTACCAACAAGAAGGGATTCAACTAATACAGGATGAATTATGTGAAATTCTTTTTGTAGGTAAAAAAATAGTCAAACATCGGCAATTTCATATGAGTCAGCCTGTACATCCTGAGCAGGGGGCACAGGGGAATTGTGAAAACTGTTCACATCCCATAAGGCTGAAAGTCAACAAGCAAGGGAATCTATTGGCCATCTTGGGTTTTGGATCCCAACTTTCATAGGTTCATTCACTATGGCCCCTGTTTTCTTAATTTTTCATGTCTGGTTACCTCTACTTCTAGTTCCTCTTTTTCTTTCTTCTGTTATGTCATCACCAAACTTAAAATTCTCAAAGCTTGCAGTCTTTCAGGTCTGTAAGAAACCCATCAGAAGACATGAAATTTTATGAAGTTTTCCTCTTCTTAAAAATCACCTTTTCCTTACTTTTGGATGCTCTTTCTAGTAAGGGATATGAAAAGGGAAGATTTGTCTGTATTTCTCACAGGGGGTGGAAGTGACATGGTGTGTCATCAGGATATGAGTGTTGGAAATTGAGCTCCTTCCACGTTTCCAGGATGACCACTGTGGTGGTTTGGAGCTGTATGTAACCCAGAGAAACATGTTCCTAAACTTAATCCATTCCTGTGGATGTGAACCCATGGTAACTAGGACTTTTGGATGAGGTCACTTCAGTTAAGGTGTGCTGCATCTCAATCAGGATGGGTCTTAATCCCATTACGTTATTCCTTTGTAAGATAGAGATTCTGACACAGAGAAAACAGCCAGAAACTGAAAATAAATGAACCCAAGAAGAGAAGGGAGAGACCAGGAAATGTCACCATGTGCCTAGTCACGTGACAAGTAAGGACCAAGGATAGTTGGCAGCCAGCCCCAAAACACCATAGTCCTCTACACTAGACTTCATTTGTACTTTTATCTTAGCCTCAAAACTGTGAACTAATAAAATCCCATTGTGTAACCAAACCCATTTCATGGTATTTTCTTGAGCAGCCAAGGAAACTAAAACAGCCACAATGATCAGTTCTCAGGATCCTGGATTATTCATTTAGACCAAAAATATTTTTCTGAGCAGATACTATGTACTGAGCTCTGATCTAAGTTTTAAATAATTTAATGTGAGTAAGATAGAAAAGACCCCTGATCTCATTGAACTTAACTTCATGGCAAGGGAGAAAGATAATAAACATGTAACAAAGGAAAAAATTTCAGCACAGAATAAGTGCTTTGAAGAAAATATGTGAGGTGTGGGGACAGAGATCTCAAAAAAATAAGTACTGATAAAAATAATTGATTACAATTGCCAAAATCATATCAATTCTATAAAGATACAGTTTTTAGGAATTTAAGGAATAAAAAGACCTTGGTAGCTTTATTTCATAGAGATTATAAAAAATTTAAATGGTAATATAGTAATTAATTCTTATGTTATCAGTATTATGAAGAGTAATTATTTAATGTTATATGTATAATGACCATGTAAGGACTATGTTATTAAATTCATTTTAGAGATTAAAAAAAAAAAAATCATTCATAGAATAAAAGGTGAGCCTTAGTGAAAGAATGCATGTTCAATCCAGATTTTCTGATTCCAGAGCCTGGGCTCTTAGCCAATGTCAGGGCATCATGGCTAAGTGAGTCTGAGTTACTGAGAATTTTTCTAATGTTCACATGTACCAGTGTATTTCTTAGGGTGGGGGGACAATGCTAGGCCTACTAGTTCCAATATATAGGAGAAGTGTTACTTCATTTTGAATTTATTATTTGACAGTTTCTATACGAGTTCACACAATACTGATCATGGTCATTTGTGGAAAAACAGTAAGTATTAACCTCAGTCCTTCTTCACTGAGATAATAAATTTGGAGTAGGGTTGCCAAATAAAACACAGGATGCTCATTTGAATTTGTATTTCACATAAACAACAAATAATTTATCTGAAATCCAACTTTAACTAGGCATCCTATATTTTTATTTTCTAAATCTGTTGACCCTAAGTTGGGCCCATGGCCCATATAGACACAACACAAATGTAGACTAGGAGCTCACCACAAAGTGGCCTATACGAGCTAAAGTGAACCGCAACTTCACACATTTTTATTCTTTACTGTTCTCATCTGTCAAGAAGCTCCTTAGAGAATTTGTTAATAGTGCAGGTTACTGCCCTGGTCCAAGCTACTGTCATCTCATGCATAGATTATGCCAGTAGACTACAAATGCTTCTCTTTCCATCCACTCTTGCCTTCTGCTGTATCCAAATCACTATCAGCACTGTTGTCAGTAATGTCTTAAAGCATATATAGAGCCTCGATTCCATGTCTGAAACTCTTAGGGCCAGAAGAGTTTTGGAAATTAGAATATTTTATTTTAGGAAGGTAGTAGTTCATTTTCCAATTAATTACTGAATACCTTCAGTGAGAAAAAAATGCAGTAACCAGTAATCAAATTCGTCTATATTTCTACACCCAAACCTATGAATGAATGTGCATGCTTATGGAATAAAGACAATAAATAGTGTTCCAGCTCATTTTTTAAATTAAGAAAATGATAGGGAAGCGGCTGTGGCTCAATCAGTAGGGCTCCCGTTTACCATATGGGAGGCCCCGGATTCGGTTCCCGGGGCCTCCTGGTGAGGGCAAGCCCGCCCGCACGGCGTGGTTAGCTGACCCAGCGAGCACAAGCAGCAAGGGGGGGGATAAATGAATAAATAAATAAATAAATCTTTAAAAAAAAAAAAAAGAAAAGAAAATGATAATTGATAAGTGGGATAAATATAATTAAATGTAATTACATTTATTTCTGAAGGAAAATATTCAGTAATACCTTGAACGAGCCTCACATGAAACTGAACAGTCAGCTAATGAACATCCCCACTTGTTACATCTGATGACTTGATGGTCTCAAAGAATTAGGTATATTAGGGGCATTATTGTCATTGTTATCAAGTTGGGCTGGTCATTTCATGATTTCAAGGAATGAAATTCACAAAGGATGCAGGAGCCTCAGTAGACTTCCCTTTGAAGACTCCTTTCAGTGCTGTCCCTATTCTGTCTCAGCAGGGTCTCTCCGAGGAAACTGCCACCTGGCAAATGTACTTTGTTCAAGGTCATCTTTGGGAACTTTCGTCCTGTGCTCTCAGTGTCCCCACTGCCATGTTCCTATCACTCAATGGGCCTCATTGCCACTCCTCAGTATTTTGTTGTTATCAGCTTCCTCTAACCTACTTAGAATTTTATCTGGTAAAAGAATGAGGCTTGATAATTTTTTTTCTCATTTGTGCAATAATAGTGAAAATTTCCTCTGCTTGTTGATTTGCAAACATCAACATAGCCCTAAGTGTGTGCCAAATATTTTTTAATCTTAATCGATTAATTGTCAGCATCATACTAAGCACTAGCAACTGACTTCTTGGATTCCCAGATTTCTGTAAATTGTAGCAAGCACAGAGGTTTTACACTGTTTATTCCTGTCCTTCAGGGAATAAAAATATTCCTTGGTCACAAGGTTTCAATACAGGTGTCACACTGGGGGTTATTAAAAGCCAAACAATTTACTTTCAGCAGAAAGTTCAGGAGTGGGGTGTGTGGAGTTGTTGAACGGAAACAATAAAATTTTACAGTTTTCTCACCATCTAGCTTGACTTTAATGAACTTAAGCCACTGATAAAAAGTGGTTATTAAACCAGTCATAAAATATATCTCTGGTTACTATAATTTGTAAAATAATGCCTAAGTAAAATATATCTTTTAGACAACCTGGATTTGGGTTTTTCCAATCTCTGCCCACTTTGTTTTGTGTGAAACTGCAGCACATCAACAGTTTTTGATGCCCTCTTATTAGACCTTATGAATGTACTTTAAGAGATTTGGTCTCAATACAGAGCTGTTTCTCCAGCAAAAATAAATTTGTTCAGGACCAAAGTTGTCATTAGGTAAAATATTGGAAAAGCATTCAATGTAATTTTCTACTTCATAATTAACAGAGGCTTGACAGATTAACAGATTTTTCAGATGGTTTATCACAGTGGTTCTCACCTAGAGACAATTTTGCTCTCCCAGGGGACATTTGCCATGACTGGAAACAGGTTTTGGTTGTCACATCTGGGAAGAGTTCCTTGTATCTAGTGGGTGGAGGCCAGGATATTGCTAAACTTTCTTCAATGCACAGGACAGCTCCTGTGGGATTGAAGAAATATCTCATCCAAAGTTTAATAGTGCCAAGGTTTAGAATATTCAATTATAGAGTGAAGCTTCTAAACATTCTAGACACTCACCTTCCAGTTTATTTCTTCAAGGTTTATTTTAGCTTGTTTTGGTACCAAAAGAATTAGATAGTAGAATAAGTTTACTGCTTTCTTGTTGAATCCATTCAATCAATCAACTTCAAGACCTTCTTTATTGTCTTTTGTAATGTGTTTCACTATTTCATGAGTTCTTGGTCATCACCATTTCTGTTAACTTGCAATGTTGTTAAGTCATTAATGAGATGAGTGCCACTATAATTTTTCAGCAAAATGCTTCAAACGTTTGTGGTAATTGTACATTCTCTAAAAATGATCATGTCAAATGCTTGTATTTATTCTTCTTTCTTTTAACCACAGGTTATTTTTATACTCTTTTTGGCTTAATTAAACGTAAAGACAAAGCATTAAAATATGTATATGTATCTATATTTATATACATTCACATATGTAGATTTACATTTTGAGCAATCTGTCATCTACCTTTCTATCTTTAATCTATCGAAGCACATGTAACTTGTAAGAGTCTTAGATACAGTTGTAGATACATCTGATCCTTTACCTCATCAGTTCAGATTTGCCAATTAAGTTTTAGCACTAAACTTTGAAAGAAAGCTGTTTTTTTTTTATTTAGAATGTAGATAACAAATTGTGGCCCTGAATTGATTTTAATCTGCTTCAAACTCCTCAATGGTTTCTCATTACATTTAGGATAAACCTAAAACCTAACATTATCTACAAAGCTTTGAAGTACCTGGCTCCTTGTCTCCAGTTTAATCTTTTACACTCCTTCCCCTCATTCTGTTTTTCAGTGAATTTTTTTTTTCTTCAAGAAATTCAATCTTTTTGAGCCTTTGCACATGAAATATGTCCCCCTTTTAACCCAAATGTATACACCGGCACCCCACCCTTCTCCCAGTTAAGATCTTTCATGTCACATATTAAATGTCACTCTTCAGAGTTCTCTGGTAATTCTGATATAATTTAGATGGTCCTATTACTTCTATAGAAATCCACTCATTCCTTTTTAGACATGTCTCGGTCCTATATGAATTCTGGTGTGGTTTTTGTCTATCACTGTCACTGAGATAAACGAAATAGAGGCGAGATGTCTGTTTTCAGCTTTTCAGATTCCCAGTAGGCAGCAAAGCCTGGCACAAGGTCAGCACAAACGTGTTTACAGAGGAAGAAGGTGAGAGGTATTTGCAGGGGTTCTTAACCTTTTTTTCTCACGGACCCCTTTGCCAGGCAGGTGAAAACAATGGAACCCACTATGTCTACATTAAATTGTGTATTATTTAATGAATATACCACACACTGCACCAACAAGACCCCGCAAGAATAACGTTATTTTGAATTTGAATACAAGCTCAAGGACCCCTTTACAAAACACACACACAAAAAAAATTTGAGTGAATTGCTGATGTCTAATTTAAAGGCCAAGATAATGAAGTGGAAGGAAAACACAGCAGTAGCCTAGAAATTTATCAGTAATCTACCTTATGGAAAATGATGCCAATCATTGACATAAGACAAGAGACTGATAGATAAAGGGTCTTCTCGAAAGGGCAGAGAAGCCAAGAGAAACTCTGGTAACCTTAATACAGCCAGAGAGATAAAACTTGAGGTCAGTCTCCTAAGACATACAGGACAGGAAGACCAAATTTCCAGATATTAGGTAGTCCAAAGAAGTAATCCTGAAAGTATCCCCTTAAAACATGGCCATATTCTTAAAGAGTATAGTAAAAGACACTAAAGAGTTAAGTAAAGAGTCAGTGAGCATTTCAGAAGAATGTTTGCCAGTCCCGTGGTACTCGGGAGTCAAATTTTGAGGTTGGCATTCATTAAGGAGAAGGAGCTTAAAAAAAAATAGAGGCTCTTATTGGTCCCTTGGAAGGCTAAAACATGAGAAAAGGTTGAATCAAAGGTAGACAGACCCTGTAAAATGTCCACCCAGTCCCATTTACCTATTTTTTTTTTTTTTTTTGTCATTTGTGGTTTTTGGTGTCATTTAAGAAACTATTGCCTTATCCAAGGTCATTAAAATTTTATGCTTTTAGCTGTTGTGTTTAGGGTTATGATCTATTTTGAGTGAATTTTTGTATGTGTTCTGAGGTAGGAGTCCAACTGCATGTGGATATCCAGTGTCTCAGCAATATTTGTTGAAAAATCTCTTTCCACCATTGAGTTGTGCTGCCATCCTTGTCAAAAAATCATTTGATCATATATGTATGATTTTATTTCTGGACTCTCAATTCCATACCAATTATCTATATATCTATCCTTAAGTAGGTACCATACTCTCTTGATTACTATGGCTTTTTAGTAAATTTTGAAATTAGGAAGTGTGAGTCCTCCAACTTTGTTGTTTTTCAAGATTGTTTTGGCTATTATGGGTCCTTGAGTTTCCAAATGAATTTTAGTAAAATCTTTTCAATTTACAAAGAATCCAGATAGAATTCTGATGTAGATTGCATTGACTTAGTAGATCAATTTTAGGAGTATTGCCATGTTAACAACATTAGGTCTTCCCCTCCATCACTATGGATGTCTTTCCACTGTGAAGGTATTCTTTAAATTTTTTCAACAAAGATTTTTATTTTTAAATACAAATTTTGTAATTCTTTTGTTAAATATATTCCCAAATATTTAATTCTTTTTTATGTAAATGAAATTGTTTTCTTAATGTTTGGGTTATTCATTGTTACTGTGGCAGTTTGATATTGTTTCTGAATTCCAAAAATAGATATTGGATTATGCCTGTTTAAAAAAAAAAAAAAGAACCGCAGATTTAGAGGACCCGGTAGAGCAGTGAGCAGGGGTTTTCTTCTGGGTGGTGGCTTCCAGGAGGAGGTGGGGCAGGGCTTGGTGGGCACAGCCCCTCGCCCAGCTCTACCTCAAGGATCCAGTCTAGAACCCAGCAGGGAGCGAACCCCACAGACCAACAGGCCTCCCGGCGGGCTGGGCCTCCCTGCCTGGGGGCGGGGCTGAGGAGGAGCCAATCACAGAGTCCTGGGGCTCCGCTAGGTCGCCCGGGATTGGTGGGTGTCGCCGTCAGTGTCTTCCCCATAGGCCGTCATTTGACTGTCTGGTCCTGTCGCCACAGCTCATTTCACGGAGCAGGATAAGTATGAGTGTCACTTCTCCAACGGGACGGAGCGGGTGCGGTTCCTGCACAGAAACATCTATAACAGGGAGGAGCTCGTGCGCTTTGACAGCGACGTGGGGGAGTACGTGGCCCTGACGGAGCTGGGGCGGCGGATCGCCGAGTACTGGAACAGCCAGCAGGACCTCCTCAAGGAGAGGCGGGCGGCGGTGGACACGTTTTGCAGATACAACTATGGGGTTGGTGAGAGCTTCACGGTGCAGCGGCGAGGTTCACGTGGGAGGGGAGTGGCCAGGGGTAGGGCGTGCACTTCGCTGGTGTGAGTGTGTGTGAGTGTGAGAGAGTGTGTGTGTGTGTGTGTGTGTGTGTGTGTGTGTGGAGTGAACCTAGAGGTGGGGCTTCGAGCGGGCCTGGGGTACGAGGCACGGGGGTACGTGCCTGTGAGCTTGGGGGGCTCCACTGTCCTGTGGCCTTTGTTAGGGGCGAGGTGGGGGAGCTGCAGGGGCTAGAGATGAGGAACAGTGATGGGGGCGGTGGTGAGAGACGTGGGGAAGGGACCTTAGGGTGCACGTGGTTGGGGTGGAGGCTTAGGGGAGGAGAGGAGAGGAAGGAGGAGGCTGGTCAAGTCTGTCCTTGGCTTAGGTCCTTAACCCTGAGAGCCCTGAAACTCATGAGCGCGTGTTGTTGGATGTTTCCATAGACATTTCGCTGAGGAAAAGAAAAGTATCACACTACTTTGGGTTAGGGAACTTTGACCTTTTGACCTTGCTTTTAGGTCTTAATCAGAAATTTTTGTTGTTTTCTTACTGAATATATTTTGAGATATTTGAGACATTAGTTTTTGGAATTATAATTTTTTTTTTTTTACTTAGCATGTCCATATATACTTCTATTCTTATAATAATGCTACGTAGGCTGCTATTTTTACAATGATGCTAGTAGTATTTGAGTAGTTATTGTTTTTTATAGTTGTAACACATTTTGCCTCACATTTATCTTTGCTAGAATTTTTTGGTTGAAAATTTATATTCCTTTAATTTCTGAAGATCTTGAACATTTTCACATAACATTTATAGGCCAATCACAATTACTACTCTAAGAAATATCTAGGGTCCTAGTGTTTTTTTCAGTGATTTTATGCATTCTCTATACAGTAAGATGATTAATACTTTGCTGATATGTGACTCAGCATTTTCTACAATTTGTAGTTTGTATTTTAATTCTGTTTATTATTTTCCATGTTAAGTTTTTTCTGTGTGTGCTCTCCTCATGTTAAGAATTTAAACTTTTTTATTAATGAGAATATACTGCAAAATTGTTAGCAATGATTGACCAAGAATCTTAGCGCTACCATTTTGTGGTATATTAAAATGTTTTCCCACACTTTCCTTCTTTTTTCTTTAAAATAATTTTGTTTTTTTGAGAATCTGCTAAAGACAGGAATTTTCCCAGGCATTAATCACACATATTAATGTGTCCCAAACCCTGCCCTGACTTCACATATGAATCTAGAAATAGTGACAAATCCAACAATAGATATGCTTATTT
This sequence comes from Tolypeutes matacus, assembly GCA_026826555.1. NCBI lineage: Eukaryota > Metazoa > Chordata > Mammalia > Cingulata > Chlamyphoridae > Tolypeutes > Tolypeutes matacus. The sequence continues at coordinate 17,188 of JAKSZT010033105.1, forward strand.
TGCAGAGGAGTGGGATTGATCTGATGAGTGCAAACAAAAAATTTTGTTTTAATGAATGACTCCCCTTGCTCCTTACCCTCTCCTTCAGGTATCATGCTTTACTAGGACTCAGCTCACAGGGATGGAGAATCGCTTCTGTCTATGCCTGATTTTATGGGGACAGAGCCATTTCTGTGGTGTTCTAAGGTGTAAGAGTATCAAGATAGCATTCCCAGCATTTCATGCTCTATCTCCACATCTACCCCAGTGCTGGTTCCTGATCTACACTTGCTGTTTTTAAATCTTATTTTCTCTGTTAACAAGGAAAATAAATAGTTAACCCATAATGAATGCTAAGCTCCAGTCATTGTTTTACATATTTAAGTGCATTAATCTTCATCTTAATTGTCTAAGAAACAAGTTGCTATTACTATCCTTCTTTGTGGGAGAGAAAGCTGAGGCACAGGAACTTAACTCTCATTGGACCTGCCAGTTAAGAGGCAGAGCCTGGATTTGAAGCTGACCAGCCTGGCTCCAGAATCACCCATTTAGTTACTATACTATATGCCATGCAAAAATTTGTAAATAATGCTATTCAACAATGAATAGCTGTTTTCATATATGAAAAAAACCACCGTTTTCCTCAACACATCTTAAACCTCATGTGTCCATGCAGTAAGGATTAAATGGAAGCTCCTGACACCCACTGCTATCTTGCTATAAGACCAACTGTGGAGGAAGCCTGCCCACAAGTCGAGACTGGGCATGGAGAGCGCAAAAAGGAGGCAAACATTGTCTTCCTCACTTGTTTTTTTTCTACCTTTTCTTTCCTAGTTGAGCCTTTGGTGACTGTGTATCCTGCAAAAACCCAGCCCCTGCAGCACCACAACCTGCTAGTCTGCTCCGTGAATGACCCAGGCAGCATTGAAGTCAGGTGGTTCCGGAATGGCCAGGAGGAGGAGGCAGGGGTTGTCTCCACAGGCCTGATCCAGAATGGAGACTGGACCTTCCAGATCCTGGTGATGCTGGAAACAGTGCCTCAGAGTGGAGACATTTTCACCTGCCAAGTGGAGCACCCCAGTCGGGCGAGCCCCCTCACAGTGGAATGGAGTGAGAAGCCCTCTGACCTTCTAATTTCTCACCACCCAGAAGGGGACTTTGCTTAACCTTGAGTGTCAGGTCTCCTCTTCCCACACCACACTCTCATTTCCTCCACTTCTCCTCATCCCCAGCACAGGGTCTGTGAGGAAGTCCCTGTGATACTTTCCACAAATGCCTTTACTCCCTGGGAAGGCACTTATCCTGGCAGGTGGAAAAGAGGTTGTCTTTGTGCCTTGATATCCCAGGGCACGGTCACCCCATTTGCCCTGGGCACCCGTCCCTGCCTCTGGGTCTGGGCTTGTACTTCGGGTCCTATGGCTCCGAGTGGTTCATTGAGAACAGACGCGTCCTCTGCAATGGAGGGGCTTTTCTGATGAGGGGAGTCCAATCCCTGATCTGCTTTTATTAGCTCTGTCACCCTAGACAAACTGCTTAACCTCATGAAGTCCCCATTTCCTCAAACAGTACATGTTGAGGTCGTCCCTCATGTCATGGCTTGTTGATGACGGGCAGGATGGAGGGGGGGCGCCGTGTGGTAGTTGGCGTCCCGGGGGCCTTGACGGCGAGGGAAAGAATTACAGCGGAGACAAGGTGAGTATGCAGGGGGGGGGGCTTTATTGAGGAAGTGCACAGCCTTTTATAAGCTAGGTAAGGGGTGGAGTAAGAGGCAGGGCGTGGAAGAGGAGGGAGTACGTGTTAGGCGGGGATTGGGCATGGTTGGTTGCTAGGGAGGGTTTGTTATTTGTGGAAGGCCGGAAGGTTTCGCGGGCGCGGGAAAGTTTCGCGCGCGCGGGAACAGGGTAAGCTATTTTTTCAAAGAAGGCTAAATATAGGATCAGGCTAGTTTTTAGTTGCTAGTTGGCCATTTTAGCCTCACATTTTTCTGGATGCCTCCAACAATGGCTGTGATATTTAATGACTTCAATAGCTGAATCTCAATGTGACATTTTTACTTCTCTTCCAAAAGTGGCCAATTATTCTACTTCTTCTACAGCACGCTTCTTCTCCCATTATCAAAGCTCTGACTCTCAGGTCCTCAATTAGAGAACTTGGCTTTGGGATAAAAAAAGCACATCAGTAAACCTGGTTTCTTCTCCCAGGGGCACAGTCTGAATCTGCACAGAGCAAGATGCTGAGTGGCATTGGAGGCTTTGTCCTGGATCTGCTCTTCCTTGGGGTGGGGCTGTACATCTACTTCAGGCAGCAGAAAGGTAAGGACCTGCTGGCAGCTGACACTCCCCATAGACTTAGGGGGAAGAAATATGGCTTTGCTCAAATTAGTTCTCTGTACATTAGTAGCTCTGAATAGAGATTTTCATTACCCAGTAGACCTCAACTTTCCTGAAAATCTAAAATCAACAGTCCATGGTTTTATGTTCAAGTATAAGCGATTATGGCCTGTGGGAAATAAGAGGAAGATTAACATGTGTTGAGATATTGAACCAAGGTCCTGGACCCAATACAGCTAATGAAATTACACTAGATTCTGTGGCAGAAGCTTCATGGGTCACAGACTCTCAGGCTCTGCTCTCCTGCCCTGAGTTCCTATGATGTGGGTTGTACTGTTAGAGAAATCTTACCTGAGAGGTCTGGGGCTGAGGACTTGGTGTCTGGGAACAGATTTGCTTCTATGTCTTATAAACATAAATCTTCCTTTCTCTTTCCCAGGACAGTCTGGACTTCAGCCAACAGGTAATGCAGTTTAATACTCTGAGAGGCAGATTTTGTTCTCCTAGACCAGATGCTAGTCGGGACAACACAGGACACAGAAATGATGGCAAAGACTTTACATCCAAATGTCTGATCAATCCATTTTCACTAAAGCGTCTTCTCTCCTCAGAAAGGGCCTGCACTCTAGAGTAGTGTTGACTTAGGGAAACCTAAGACTTTTTTTTCTTCTTACTACAATGCTATAACGAGGTCCGGAGACTGGGGAAAAGAAGCGGCTTGTAGAGTTAGATCTGAATAATCCTCTCCTCTGCCTTCTTCAGGTCTTCTGAGCTGAGGTCCAGAGTAAAGTCCAGAAGAACCTCTGCCCCAGCTTCTTCACAGCATGGAAGCGTTTCCTGCTTGGCTCTTATTCTTCCACAAATACAGTGCTTTTCAGTATCTGGCTTGCTCCTTGTTCATGACCCTACAGAAACTCCCTCCTTGCAGGGCTTCCTGGGCCCCTGCCCTTGGCCTGGAGGTCCCCAGTATGGATACAGTACCTTGTTATCCTTCTTTTCAGTTCCCCTTTTTATTCAAGCCTTACTGCTTCCCATGCATCTGACCTCGCCTTCTGCATGTTACTTTAAAAAATTTTCCTCAAATAAACATGGAGTGAAAACCAGCTGTTTCTTATAGCTTCAGGGAAATAAGCAGAAATAAGAGTGGAAGGGGGGATTATATTACAGTGCAACAATGGTTTTCATTTATAGTCCTCAGTTTAGGTCAGATGTGGATCTGGAAGATTTCCTTGATTTCTTCCTTAATTTTTCCTGCATTTTCTGCATTCTGTAATTAAACATGTTTTTCTGAGCTAGGAGATAGCCTTTAGTGCACCCAAATCATCGTGGTCTCCTATTAATACATCTTTGTATTCTCAAAGACAAGCAAAGACGTCCCTCGCACCAAGGAATAAAGATAGGGACCAAAAAATATAAAAAATGTAGGTTACTTATAAAAGATCTGCTATCTTCAATATTTTTATATAATTATGTTCTTTGGTCTCTTATTCCCTGATTTATTAAAAAGAATCTATTTAGGGGAGTGGATGTAGCTCAGTGGTTGAGCACATGCTTCCCATGTAGGAGGTCCTGGGTTTCATTCCCTGGTACCTCCTTAAAAACAACAACAACAAAAAACCAAACAACAAAAACCTGTATTTTTTAAGCTCTCCTTTTATTAGATTAAGGGTGGGCTTTAATACCTCAACCTTTTTTCCGCCCCTCAACTAAAAGTCACAGGAAGGGCTCTATGTCTTAGGATTTACTCTTCCCCATAGGTTGATCTCAGACAGCCATCAGGGCAAAGCCCAACTCCAGTGCATTGCAGAGGCCCTTCCGATTGTGTGACAAGCTTACTGTCTGTCACAGGAGGAATCCTGTATGGATCTTACCTGAAGAGAAATTGGAGGCAATGCTGGGAATTGATCAAAGGAGAACGAACACATGCGTAAACTGATGTGTACCCAAACATTGCAATGCTCTGCTACAGGAAGAAAACATGAACAGCTCTGTACCCTGCTATGGAATAATAAATATATTTGTAGCAAGGACAGTTTGCATAGTATGCAATATTTTGTTTAATGAAACAAGAGCCTAATAGAAATATGCAGCAATATTCATGCTATTTTATCTGTCAGTCTATCTACATACATCTCTAAATAGAAACAATGGAAGAATTAAAAAGGAAAATAATTGTCTACAGGGCAAATAAGGAAATAGATTTGGGGCAGAGATGAAAGCTATACTCTTTATGAGTACATCTTATTTAATAATTTTGACTTGGGAAACATGCCAATATTTACATAAAAATTTAAAATCAAAAGTTCAAAAAGGTAATACATAAAACTGAAAACAGACTTTAACAATTAAACTTGACAAAACTATATGATAGGAAACAAGCTAGAAATGTAAATCAAAACTTTGAGTTTTGCATAAAACATTGTGTAACCATTATTGTAAATCAGTATATTGTTCTAATTCCACAGACTTCAATAACATACTAATAAAAAGGCCTTGGATAGGATTCAGATAAAGACGACTAAATTGGTTACGAAAATAGAGGCTACTGCTATTGTGTTCCATCTGAAGAGCCAGTTTCACATATAAATCAAATCGAAAGAGTAGAGATCCATTCAGACATTTCAAAGACAATTGAACACAATTTCTTCAGCAACTCAGAGACAATTTATTTATTTTAAAAAAAATTGAATGTTTACTTCATGCATAGTTTGATTACATTATGCATTATTTATGTCAAACAGTTTATAACCTTATAAGATATTAATAGGCTGTTAGTAAATTGATATACATAAAATTAGGATAAAGTCTTTTTTATCCCAGGTTTGCAACTTCACACTTTTTTCTCTGAGATGAAGAAATGATTTGTCTCATTTTAATTGAGAGCTATTGTGTGAAATTATAGATTTAAAATATATGTCATTAGTATTTCAATGAAGATGTTTCTGCTTCTAATGGGAGAAAATCCAATGTAATTGGCTTAGTTTTATAAACTTATACTCTCACATAGTAGATGGCCCCAAGGCAGGGACTCTCCAGAGTTGGCAGCTCACCAGGCCAGGCATCATAAGTGACCCTGGAACTTATAGTTCTTCCCTCTGTCAGACTCAACATTTCAATCCCTGAGATGGTGGTAATATTCCTGAAACTTTAGGCTCCATATTCTCTTGCAATACCTTCTAAACCCAGGAAAAGGAGATTTAATTTTTGTGTGCTTCTATAAGGAGAAAACGAACTTTTCCTAGAAGGTTTACACACAATGGCAGGCTCAGACACACCCTTTTACCCTTTATGGAGTGAGCCTGCCTCCCCTGACACACACACGGGAAGAGAATGATCTAAATCATGTCTGTTTTAGAAAGGAAGAAAAAATGGTATATGGAGTAGGGGACAATGATTTTAGAATAGAGAAACAATTGTGTCTGGAACTGTTAGAATGTTAGTTTTTAAATTAATTTCCTCAAGAAGACCTGCAGAATCTTGCTGGGCAGCTTCTATTCAAAGTTTTCTCTTTCTCTCTCTCTCTCTTTTTAATATGTTGAGTATTAAATGCCGGCTCTTTACAATTCAATACAATTTTGAAGAAAATGAACAAGAGTATTATTTGCTTTTAGAACTTAAGCTGATTCTTAAATTTGTAGGAAAAATATAATTTCCAGAAATGTTGATAAAGAAACATTATGAGGATAGTGACCAACTCTATAATATGTAAAAACATATTAAACATATATTTTAATGAACACATTTTTGGTATTCATTCGTTGCTGGTTAAATACACCAGTGGATCAGAGTCCCCAATTAGATCCTCAAACCTGAGGCTTAGTTGTAGCTAAAGGGAGAGTTTCAGGTTGCTAGTAAGGTGTATCCTAAAGGCATTCTTTTCAACAAAATGGATCTCTGAAGAATGAAAATTGAAACATAAAGGAAAGCCTAAAATTAATAAACATATTATTTCTATTGCTCTCTTCACAATTATTATGATTATGTTTGAGGATACAAAGCCTTTCTAATCCCGGATACTTTGCTAGTGGTAATGTATAATGTTACAACCACTTTGGGAAATAGTTTGGCAATTTCTTAAAAATTTTGTAAATTACATTTGTCATATGACTCAGCAATTCCACTCTTTGGATGAGAAACGAAAACATGACCTCATGAAGATTTATATGCAAATGTTCATATTAGCATTAGCCATAAAAGCCAAAAACGAAACATTCCAAATACTCATCAAATCATGAATGAACAAACAAAATGTGCTATATCCATTCAATGGAATACTATTCATCAATAAAAAGGAACATAAATCTGATATTTGCTACAAACTGATGAACTTCAAAAGCGTTATACTAAGAAACCAGACACAAAAGATTACATATCATATGATTCCTTTATATGACATGTCTAGAAAAGGCAAATTTATAGCTACAGAAAGCATATTAGCTATTGCCTAGGGCTTGGGGTGGGGCTGGAGATCAACTGTAAAGAGGAAACTTTTGGGGCTGTTGGAAATGTTTGAAAGTGAATTACGATAGTTGCATAAATCTAAATTTTCTAATATCATTGAATTTTACATGCACAATGGGTCAATTTTGTGGTATGTAAATTGTACTACAATAAAATGAATAAAAATAATCTTTTAAAAATAAAGTATTTCTAAGCAAGAGAGGGAAAAACAAAAGAAATAAGGGGAAAAACAAGATATTTGAATAAAAAATTAAAATTTCTTTCGATGGGAGAAAAATAACAAAATTAAAAGAAATATGTAAGGCTCAGGAGAGAATAACCAATGGTTAAAAAACAATCACTATATGCTTAAATTCATCAAAAAATCAGAAAAATACAAGCTCAAATGGGAATAGGATGTTACATTTCTCCTCCCATATCGGAAAATATATAGTTTTTAATCAGATGGTTAGAAGATTCTATGGTAATGATACTCTCAGGTATTATTAGTAGGATTGTGAATAGTTGGTATTTTGGCAGTAGCTATTAAAATACAGTTGGAGGGAGCAGATGTAGCTCAAGTGGTTGAGACCCTGTCTACCACATGGGAGTTCCTGAGTTCAGCCTCCTGACTAAAAAACAAACGAACAACAAACAACAAGCAAAAACAGGGAATTCGATGTGCCTTATTGACTGAGAGCTGGCTTCTCACATCGGAGGTCCTGGGTTCAATCCTTGACCCCAGTAACTCAAAAAAAAAACAAAAAAAAAAACAACAATGGGAATTATTATATGACTAACAACAAAAACAACCACTCACATCTAGATATCTGTTAAAGAAAAAAATCTTATATGAGACCAAGAAGACATAAAATTGAATTTTTTTTGTACCAGTGTTTGTAATAATAAAAATTTCTCCAAATTACAAAAATGAGAGACTGATACTTTTGTCTTGATCATAAAAATTCTGTACATAAAAAATTATAGCATGTATGTAATGACAATGTGCTACAATATATATTTGGGTAGGCGGTGGGAACATAAACTAGTATACCTTTTGGATAGCTGGATTATCCAGTACTTCCATCATACATGTCTACATGCCTGATGAATTCTCACATGCATGCCCAAGATGATATATAAAAAGGATTTGTTTTAACACTGTAATATAAGAAAAATGAAACAATCTGAGTTTCAATGGAGAATGGATAAATTTTGTGCAGCTATATAAAAGAATAATACACAGATTTTTAAGTAAACTAAGACTATTAACATGGATAGCAAAAAAAAAAAATCATTAGCCACAGTGTCAGGATGTAGAACATAACAATGGCCTTCACTGCCACCATGAGAACAAGAAAAAAAATGTATAAACTAAATTAATGGGTAAACTGGAAAACTGGTAATTTTTAATACTTCTGGAAGTTATAGATGCAAAGTCTAAATTGCCAAATTCCAAAGATAGACAAATTCTGCTTAGGTGAGCAGGGATGTATATCCACTCTCTTTCCTTGAGACATCTGCTGAAAATCAAGATAGGTGGAGGAAATATTGGACCTGACACAGACAGGGAAATTTTCATGGGATTATGAGAAACCAGGAAGGCTTGAAATAGCCTAGTGGGCCTGTGTAATGGATTGGACTCTACCGAGACACCACAAATAGGGCTAGCTGTCCATCCCAGCTGATTCTCCTCTCAGAATGTTTGCTGAGTTCGTAGTGGTGACATGAGAACTTGGCAGGTGGATAAAAGACAGAAAACATCAATAGTTTCTGGCAGAAAACATCAATAGAAAATCAATGATTTGAACAATACTTTCCACTATCTTGACCTAATTGATATTTAAAATTGTCATATATTGACTACGGCCAATAAATGTAGACAATATATTCCTTTTGATTTCAAAAAGAATACTGATGAAATTGACCATATGCTAGCCCATTTTTAAAAGTCTCAATAAATTTCACAGAATTGAAGCAATACAGAGTATATTTTCTTTCCACAATCTTATTAAATTGCAAATGAAAAGATTGAAAATATACCCAAATATTTGGAAGTGAAGCAACAGAAAGAAATCAGAAGAGAAATTAGGAAATATTTTAAAATAAAGGAATATTAAAAAACATTTCAAAATTTATGAGATACAACCAAAGCAGTTTTTAAAGGCAAATTTATAGTTTCATATGCTGATATTATATAAAAAAATAAATTCCTAAAAATTAGAGGTCTAAGCTTCTAAGTTCTGGAATCTAGGAGAAGAAGAAGTGAATTTAACAAAATAAAAGAAAGAAGAAATTAATAAAATTGAAAATGGATATAAAATAAAATCAACAGAGTCAGGAATTTTTTGTTTGTTTTTTGTGTTTTTGTATGTGTTTTTTCTCATAAACCAACTGTAAGGCTGATAAGATAAAAGATAAAAATATAAAAGTTATGAATTATCAACTTCTCCAATGAAAAAGATGATATTCCTACAGATCCTACTGACATTAAAAAGGTAATCAGAGGATTATAACATTTTTGCCAGTAGATTTATGTGATACCTTAGATGAAATTCTTTGGATAACGCACTATTTCATTGATTGTTTCTGCATGACAAATTATTCCAAAATGTAGTGGCATAAAACTACAGTCATTTAATGATTTCTCACACACTAGAAATGGGTTGAGCTCAGCTGGGTGGTTCTCACTGGGAGCTTCCCCTGTGATTGCAGTCAGGTGGCTTCTGGGACTGAGGTCCTCTGGGGATACACTCTCTCCCTCTGCCTGCAGTTCAGAGTCTCTAAAATGGTCTCCCTAGGTGGTCTCAACTGCAGGGAAGACAGACTTCTTACCTGCAAGGCCAGGGCTCCCAAGGCCATGTTTTCCAAGAGAGGAAAGCAAGACTTCTTTAGATCTAGGCTTGGAAGTTGGGTAGCATCATTTGCACACATTCTGTTGGTTAAAGCAACTTCAGGGCCAACCCAGGTTTAGGAGCAAGTAAAATACAATTCCTCTCTCCATAAGATGAATGGCAAATAACTTGCTTTCTTCTTTAATCTACCCCACCTAATTTCTTTAAACTATCACAAAAAGTGGACATTCTATATAGCCTTACATATGGTAAAATAATTGTAACTGTTAATAGAACTATCCCTTGAAGGAAATTCAAGCCCCAGTTTGTTTCATTGTTGAATTCTACCAAACATTTTCAATCCCTATGGATTTAACTTTTAATGATGGTTTGTGTAGGTATCATGGAAAAATTTTCAAATGACTATCTGAATGACCCAGCAGCATTTATTATAAAGGCTATCTTTCCCACATTGGTCTGTAGTGCCACTAGGAACCAGGCATTATATTTGGAAGGGGATCTGTCTCTGGAATTTCTACACTAGTCCCTTGTCCATCTTATCTACTTTTAAGCCAATATCATACTGAACAAAGAAATTGAGTTTTATAGTATGTCTTATCTCTTACAAAATTTTCTCCAGTTTTTTTCACCCAGAATTTTCTAAGTTAATCTAAGACCGTAGCATTTACATATGAATTTAAAATTCAGACTGACAATTCCTCTTTACTATTCCCCAAAGAAGAAAAAAGAAATATAAAGTAAGAAAACAAAAAAGAAACAGGCTATGATTTCAATGTAATATTACTGAATATAGACTAAGGGTGAGAAAATTGCCATCATTAAAAAATTGGGTTTTCTCTCCATTTATTTATGTTCATTAATTTCTACATATCATGTGTGGTTGTTTTCAGTATAAAAGTATTTCTTATATTTGGATTTCTTACTAGAGAAGTGATATTATTAAATGCCCTTGTGAATGGTATTTTCTTAATTTTGTTTTCTACTTCTTTCTAGTAGAGCAGAATATAATTGGTGTATGTATACTGACATTGTATCCAACATTACTACATTTACTTATTATCTGTATTAGTTTGTGTAAATATATTATCATATCAAAGTATAGATTATTTTCCCTTCTTTGAAAACCATATGCCTTTTATTTACTTTTCATGCCATTTTCATTGTCTAACTCCTACAGTACCTCAACTATTAAGGGGAAATTGTAAAATATTTCCCCACTGAGTTTTATTGTGTGGTAGATTAAGTATTTTCCTTTGATTGAGGAATTTCCTATTTAATAGTAGTTTGTTAATACATTTTAAAAAAATCAGAACACACAGTTAATTCTGTCCAATGACTTTTTGAACCAAGAACTTCATACATGTGAAGGAGGTACTCCACCACTGAAGTACACCCAACTACCCTGTCCAAAGACTTAAGAGTAGTAAAAGTTCCATGTTCTTTATTTAGTCCTTATAATAGATCATTTTTAGAATTTTAAAAGTTAGATAAAAGGGCATATTAAATGGCAAGTGTACAAAGTTTCTCTTCATACACAATGTCAAAACAAAAATTTTTGAGTTACAAAATGTTTAAAAAAATGTGTAGGTACTTAACATTTCACTAAAGCATAAAGTTACAGGTATTTTCTAAAGAAACATAATTGTGCCACTTATCTATTTTTGCTGCTTCTAGGAATTTTTTATTCTGTATATAAGACAATTTGTGCAAAATAAGAAGTCTATATTTTTATTACTTATTACCATAAAACAAAGATAAAATGTATGTCCAATGGCTTTTTATGCTTCTATCAAGGTGGTCTTATGTCTCTTATCTTTCTTTTAGTTAATGTGGTGAGTTGCATTAATTGATTGTCAAATGTTTAAACATTCTTGCATTTTACATGTCATTTGCCAGCTTAGGTGAATTATAAATTTTGTGTAATTTACTATACATGTAAAAATTTTTTTTAAGTTGTTTAAAATAATTATATCATGCCGAAGTGTTTGTGGGACTATAAAATAGATTAAAAAATTTGTGTCATGGGAGTCCAAGAAGTCTATTAGAAAAAAAGCAGTATTGAAAAGGTTTTTGAAGGAAATTGGCTATTTCCCAAATTTGTCAAAAGACATAACTGTAAGATTTGAGAAGCTGAGCAAACCCCAAATTGGATAAATCCTAAGAAATTTATGTCAAGATACTTCATAATACATCAAATAGTGGGTTCTCCTACACTCACCAGACAGGCTCCCTACCCAGCTCGTTCCCATATCAACTGGACACTGACACTCCACATGGTCTTCAACCAAAGGGCTTCAGAATTATTCAGACAAACCAATCATGATCCCACAGTAATCAGGGGGCCTCTCACACTTTTGTTACTACACAGCTTCTCCTCCACAGCCCTGATGGTTAAATTTATTCCCAAGTACAACCCTTGTGTGCCTCTGCATGTATGTAGAGCCCTTGTCTCCTGGGCTGTGGGCATATGTGACTGGTAAATTGTTGCCAGCTCATCAGGGTTGTGTTTGGTCATCTCAGAATGTTTAGGATGGAGGATTCGTCCTTCACCAATGGGGTAAATAGAGGGTCGTCAGAACACATGTAGATCAGAATGAAGAAGTAAAACTTACCCTGTTCTCAGCTGCCATTATGATCTACTTAAAAAATCCCAGGTGGGGAGAGGATGTGGTGCAAGCAGTTGAGCACCTGCTTCCCACATGGGAGGCCCCGGGTTCAGTTCCTGATGCCTCCTAGTAACAAAAACCAACACTAAGCAAACAAACAAAGAAACTGTTTTCACCCATTTTATTCTTCAGTTTGGATGGACTTCAGAATGAAGAAATGCAACCTCAGTACAGTCAAACATTTACTTAATTACAGCTCAGTGTTGTGGCTCAAACCTGATTGGGCCATCGGTGGAAGCACCCTCAGTTTTACAGCTCAGACAGGGTCAGGACTTTGGGGCTGTGCTATACATAGGTACACTGTGTCTCTGCCCTGGGGATAGAGCCCCAAGTTATGATTATCTGATTGGTCAATCACTGGGTCCAAGCGAGAGCGCTGGTTAGGGTTTGTGTACTAGATTAGCATTTTTATGTTAATAGGGTATCATAACTGAGAGGTATTGATTGCCTGATTATTAATTAGGCTAATGGATGTTATTGGCTCAAAATTTCTTATCCCATCAGTTGGTTCAGGATCTATTATCCTATTGGTTGGCTCTTACTCCTTCTGCCTAGGGGGTCACAATTTGGTTACCAGCCTGCTCCTGCAGAAACCAAATCAGGAAAGTTGAAGTGGCTCAATGGTTGAGTACCGCCTTCTCACATACAAGGCCTTGGGTTCAATGCCTTGCCCCGGTACAAAAAAAAAAAAAAAAATCCCAAGTAATCTACAAAACAAATGAACAAACAAACAAAAACCCCCTACCAGTAATAGGGGAGTTCAGCAAGGTTACACACTTGGAGATTAAGAGAAAAAAAACAAACAAAACTTTTTCTTACAATATACATCAATGAAGGCACAAAAATAAGAATTAAAAATACAGTAACATTTATATTCACTCAAGAAAAAGGAGACACGTAAGCACAATTCTATGTAAACACATATACAGTATGCATTCTGCAATGCTGATGGAGGAAGATATAAATGAGTGGCATATCCCCAAACTGATATGCATGTTTAACACAATATCTATCTAAATCTAAGCAAAAATTTTTGTAGATAAATATAAAAGATAGTCAAAAATTTATATGGAAATCAAAGGATCTGGAATAGCTAAAACAAACTCGATGAAAGATAAAGTTAGAGAAATCAAATTTAGGTTTCCATAAAGCTACACTATTCAAGACTGATTGGTATTTTCAGAATGATGGATGCATAGATCCATGGAACAGATAAAGAATCCAAGACTAGATCCACAGTGGTAGAACCGATTCATTTTTGACAAAGGTGTAAAGCAATTCAGTGGGAGGAAGAAAGTCTTTTTAAACAACGGTGCTAGAATAAGTAGTTATCTAAAGGCAAAGAAAGGAAGGCAAGATGGCATTGGTTTAGGAGGGCACTCACTGACTAGCTCTCTAAGGACAGCTGATTGGGGATGGGGTCCTGCCCAGGGGTCTGTGCTGTGGGTGCATGGAGCAAGAGGCTTGGGACATCTATCTGGAGGCAGCTCGACGGCGTGGATTGCTCGGTAGAGATTCGTGAGTTTTAACACTGCCAGTGGAGGTTAACACAGACGGCTGAGCCCCACCCTCAGGGGAAAAGGCTGGTTTGAGCCAGGACTACCCTCGGCAACCCAGTGAGAGGGAGCGTTCTCCGAGAGTGGGAGGATTCTGGGGGAGGGTCGAGAGGGCTTTCCTTTCTGTGGATTTCGCTGCCTGGAACCCCTTGCAGCTTTGAGGAACAGAATAGCTGGCTTGAAGCAGGACCAGGTTGAGGGGAGTGGCGAATCTGCTGAGGAAGGTTGATTTACCTAGCTGCCCAGGGATATGCCCCAACCACTGCTGGAAACCTGGTGAGAGGGAGCATTCTCCAAGAGGGGAAGGGTTCTGACAGAAGGTCCAGAGGGCTTTCCTTTCTGTCGATTTGGCTACCTGAACCTCCTCATAGATTTGGGGAGCAGATAAGCCAGCTTGAAACAGCGCCAGGCTGAGGGGATAGAAGAATCTACTGAGGAAGCCTGATTTACACAGCAGCCCAGTGACACTGAGGCTTGGCTCCAGAGGGGGCGGAGTCAGCCATTTTTATCCTTCTGCACTGACTAGCATCAGAGCTTCAGCTCCCCTGGGGAGGCCAGGAAGTGGGAAGTGCTTGATTAGTATCCACAAGCCTAGTTAGGGTCCCCTCAGTGAAGGGGGTGGTCTAGAAGAGGACATATTTTGGGTCTCTTATTACACCAAAAGGAAAAAAAAAAAGACTGTCACTTTAAAAAATAAAAAATGAATTTTTCTTTTTAATTTAGTTTTATAGCTAAAATCTGCCTCAAAACCTGCAGATAGAACCTTGCAGGGCAATTGATTGATCACTACAAGCAGGCTGTGAGGTTCCACAAGGGCCCAAGAAGGAACATTGTTCTTCCTTAGGTTTGTTTGACTGCTTGCTTGTGTGGTTGTTTGGTTTTTCTCTATTTTTTGTTGTCTCTTGCTTTTCTTTCCTCCCCACTTTCTTTTTTCTTTCATTTTTTTTTCAATTAGGTGCTGCTAGCTTGTCTCTTCTTTGCTGTGCTTCTTCTTCCATGATTTCCCATTCTCTGTCTATATTGATTTTGTATCCCAAACTCTCTCTTATCCTTCCTTCATCTTTCTGCCTTCTGCTTTCTGTTATTGTTCTTATATACCACGTTTTTTCATTAGCCCACAACTTAAGGGTGTCAATTTCTATTCTATTCGGTTTTCTTCTTTTTTTATTATTAATATTATCTTTTTCCTTTCAGCCTTTTTTTTACTCTTTCTCTCCCTCCTCATCATTCTAGCCTTCTAAATCATTATATATATATTCCTCTATTTGGTTTCCAAGTTCATTGTACGTACTTCACTTTTTTTCCTATTACTCTACATTGCCTACATGAGCTAAATATTCATTTCACTAAGTCTTATACAGCCCTTCTTCTAACTTTTATCAATATTACTATTATCCTTCTTCCTTTCTCACATCTTTCAATTACTCTGGCCCTAATCTTTTGCCTTCAAAGGAACACAGAAAGAAGCAAGGAAATAAAATAAGAAGTGTCAAAGAGAAAACTTAACACACACACAGAAACACCAGCTAACTAAAACTCTAGAGCAGAAGGAGAAGCTAATCAACTGAATAAACCCATCAAGATAAAATGATGACCAGAGGGCAACAAAAAATTACAAACCACACTAACAAACAGGGATACATGGACCAGTTCAATGAATAAACTAAAAACCAGGAAGAGATGCAGAACATCGAACAACTAATCAAAGCTTTCCAAACAAATATCATGGACCAACTTAATGAAGTGAAGGAAGAGATTATGGATATTCCCTGGGTGAACATACTGAAGAAATTGTAAACATACATAAAAAGATAACTGATATGATGGTGAACAATGGCACAATCTAAGAAATAAAAAAGATGCTGGATTCACGTAATAGATTTGAACAGGCAGAAGAAAGAATTAGTGATGTGGAAGACAATACATCTGAAACAAACAGATAGTAGAACAGATAGACAAAAAGATAGAAAAAATCCAGCAGGGACTCAGGGATTTAACCAACAACACAAAATGCAGAAACATATGCATTATGGGCATCCCAGAAAAGAGAAGAGAAGGGAAAGGGAACAGAAGGAGTGTTGAAGGAAATAGTGGCTGAAAACTTCTCAACTCTATTGAGAGAGATGGATGTGCAGATCCAGGAAGCACAGTGCACCCCAAATAGTATAAATCCCAATAGGCCAACTCCAAGACATATACTTGTCAAAATGTCCAATGTTCAAGACAAAGAGAAAATACTCAAGGCAGCAAGGGAAGCACAATAAGTTTGTGCTGATTTCTCATCTGAAACCATGGAGGCAAGAAGACAGTGGTATGACATAGTCAAAGTACTAAAAGAAAAAAACTTCCAGCCACGAATTTTCTATCCAGCAAAACTGGCATTCAAAAATGATGGAGAGTTCAAAAAATTCACAGATAATATGGGGTGGGGAAGGGGGAGGGAGGTTGGAAATATGGGAATCTCGAGTATTCTGTGTGTGACTTTGCTGTGACCTAAAACTTCTTTGAAAACGAAATGAAAATTTCGGAGACACTGGGAATGAAAGGGGGAAGGTGTCATGGTACACACTGGATATCCGATAATGCAGTGATAAAAGGAGAAAAAATAAAAATAAAAATAAAAATAAAAATAATTTACAATTAAAAAAAAGAAAAGAAAAAAAGGAAAAAAAAACTTTTTTCTTTTTTTTCCCACTTTCTTTTTTTGAATATCCCAATCCATTAATTATATTTTATTTTTAGTTCTTTTTTTCTGAGTTTCCTTGTATTTTATCTCTTGCATTTAAGCTTATCACTATTATTTCATTTTCCTATTAGTTGTATACGGTTATTATATGGGCTTGATCTTCAAGGAAGGTTTAGGTCACAGAAGGGTTACAATGGGGGTTACAGAGGATCATTGGTTGGGGATGTCTGAGATAGGGGACTCATGGGAGTAAGTTCACCTGAATATACATGAAAGATATATAAAATTGTTCAAATGATCGTGGGATGGGGCATGGTCATGGTGGGTAGAAAACCACTCAATAAATGAGGGAATACTGAATTCCCAGCCTGTAGAGCTTTGCCACATTCTGCAAGGGAGCAGCAAAAGTCCCCCAAGTGCAGGGGCAGTGTCTGGCAAAAGAGGATGGCCCACTGTTGGGTTCTTGTTATTGATGACTAGCCTTATGAGTCTATGCTCTTGTAATTGAAACTTGGCCTCCTGTTATGGGGTGCCTAAGAGTTGCCACCTGAGAGCCTCCTTTTTGCTCAAATGTGGCCTCTCTCTAAGCCAAACTCACCATATGAATGCAATACCTTCCCCCCAGTGTGGGACATGACTCCCAGGGATGAGCCTCCCTGGCAATGAGGGACTAATACCAAGTGCCAACTGGAAACACGACTGGTAAAAAACTTTGAATAAAAGGGGGAAAAGGTAAGGACAAATGAGTTCATGTGGCTAAGACACTTCAAAGAGAGTCGGGAGGTCGTCCCAGAGATAACGCTTACGCACACCTCAGTAGGATCTCATAGAACACCAAAGTGGATATCACCACACACAGAAGGGCTCCTGAGGCTTCTGGAGACACCCAGGTTCTATATAAGGGGAGATAGCCCCAGAGATTGACGCCTTATCAGTAGGCTCTACTTAGGAATCTGTGCTCCTGCAAGTGACAGAGTTGGACTCAAATAAGTCCTCCCTGCACGTGGTCCAGCAGTTTCTTCTATTCAAACCTATATGTGAGGCTGGGGTTTGTAGGTCTACTTCCAGAGACTGGAGCCTCTGGCCTGCGTATGTGCCAGCTGTGCCTGGAATCTTGGTGGAGCTGCAACTCCTACTCTACAGCTCAATGAACTCACCCAAGTCACCTGGTGAGGAGATGACAATGATGGACAATGGCCATCCCAGGGAATGGAGAGAGCCTGCAGCTGAATACAGGATAATCCCATCCACCGTATCCATGGGATATAAGCCCACTCTCACTTGGAGATGGAGTGGACATCACCATTCCAGTCCCCTCAGGACTGGGGGAAGAGCTATGGACTAGAGTGAACTTAATGGTATTGTGTTGTAGACATATTGGGATTCAAGCATTGGAAGAAATTATAACAGTGAGGTGAAGCCAGTGGCCACTAGATGCTTTTGGGGTGGGGAGGGGAAGGGCAGTTGTAATACAGGGGCTTTTTCAGGACTTGGGGATTGTCCTGAGTGATGTTGTGGCGATGGATATAGGCCATTTTACATCAGCGTATAGCATGCAGACCTGTGTGGGAGAGAGTGTGGTCTATGATGTGAACTGTGGTCTATGCTTAGTCGTAAAGCCCCAGGATGTGTATATCCATTGCAGGTGATGGGCCACACTAATGAAAGATGTTTATGTGAGATGTTATGGGAGGTATGGGAGGTGGAGATACTGGGAATCCCTGTAATTTTTGTGTAACATTTATGTAATCTAAACATCTCCTAAAATATATATGAAAAAAAAATTACAGAAGGAAAAAAATAAATAAATAATTAAAGCCATGATTAACAATTCTATAAACATTTTTAGATTTTCAGGAATTTTATGCATGAACATTGTATTGGTACAACTTTGATTAACTGAGGGTTACATAATTAAGATTTTTAATCATTTTTCATCCAACCTATAATATATAATGCAACCACAATACTTTCTTTAACTTGCAAAAAAAAAAAAAAAAAAATTCACAGATAAACAGAAATTAAGAGAGTATGTCAATAAGAAACCTGCACTTCAAGAAACACTAAAGGAAGTTCTACAAGTTGAAAGGAAAAATCAAGGGAGAGAGAGTTGGAGGAGAGTTTAAAAACAACTAAAAAGACAAAAACAGAAACAAAACAACATATGACATAAATTAACCCCCCAAAAATATATGGCTGAAGTAAGAAATTCGTTGTGAGTAATAACACTGAATGTTAATGGATTAAATTCACCACTCAAGAGACACAGATTGGTAGAATGGATAAGGAAATATGATCCATCTATATGCTGTCTACAAGAAACCCACCTTTGACCCAGGGATTCAAGGAGGCTGAAAGTGAATGGCTAGAAAACAATTTTACAATCTAACAACAGTCAAAAAAGGGCAGGAGTAGCTATTCTAATATCAGACAAAATAGACTTTAAATACAAAACTGTTGTAAGAGACAAAGATGGACACTATATATTAGTAAAAGGGGTAATCTGTCAAGAAGAGAGAACAATCAAACATTTATGCACCTAATTGGGGTGCCTCAAAATACATGAGGCAAACTCTGGAAAAACTAAGTGGAGAAATAAATGCTTCTACAATTATTATGGGTGACTTTAATACACCATTATCATTATTAGAACATCTAGAGAGATAATCAATAAAGAAACAAAGACTTTGAATAATACATTAGAGGAGCTGGACCTAATAGACATGTACAGAACACTACACCCAAATACAGCAGGATTTACATTCTTCTTGAATGCACATGGATCATACTCCAAGGTAGACCACATGCTAGGCCACAGAAAAACTCTCAATGAATTCAGAAAGATTGAGATTATGCAAAGTAATTTCTCTGACCACAATGGAATGAAATTGGAAACCACTAAGGGCCAGAGAATCAGATTAGGCACAAAGATATGGAAGTTAAACAACACACTCTTAGACAAACAGTGGGTCAAGGAGGAAATTTCAAAGGAAATCAGGAACTACCTTGAAAGTAATGAAAATGACAACACAACATACCAAATCCTATGGGATGCAGTGAAAGCTCTCCTGAGAGGGAAGTTCATAACCATAAATACATATATTAAAAAAGAAGAAAAAGCTAAAATTGAAAACCAAACTGCACACTTGGAGGAACTGGAAAAACAACAACAAACTAAACCAAAAGGAAGTACAAAGAAGGAAATAATAAATATTAGAGCAGAACAAAATGAAATAGAGAATAAGAAAGCACTAGAAAAAAAATAAACAAAACCAAGCTGGTTCTTCGAGAAGATCAATAAAATTGACAAACCCTTAGCCAGACTAACAAAGAAAAAGAGAGAACAGATGCAAATATACAAAATAAGGAATGAGCAATGAGATATCACTACTGAATCCACAGAAATAAAGAGTATCATAAAAGGATACTTTGAAAAATTATATGCCAACAAGAATGATAATTTTAGTGGAAATGGACAAGCTTCTAGAAACTCACAAACAGCCCACATTGATGAAAGAAGAAATTGATGAACTCAACAGTCCAATTTACAAGTAAAGAGATAGACTCAGTCATCAAAAACCTCCCAACTAAGAAGAGCCCAGGACCAGATGGCTTCACAGCTGAATTCTACCAAACATTCCGGAAAGAGCTAACACCAATTCTGTTTAAGCTCTTCCAAAAAATAGAAGCAGAAGGAATATTGCCTAATGCATTCTATGATGCCAACATTACCCTAATACCAAAACCAAACAAAGATACCACAAGAAAGGAAAATTACAGACCAATTTCTCTAATTGCTAACCTAAATGCTAAGATCCTCAACAAAATACTTGCTAGTCACATTCAACAACACATCAAAAGGATTATACACCATAACCAAGTTGGTTTCATCCCAGGTATGCAAGGATGGTTCAATATAAGAAACTCAATCAATGTAATACACCACATAAACAGATTGAAAGAAAAAAATCACATGATCATCTCTATAGATGCAGAAAAAGCATTCGACAAAATACACCACTCTTTCCTGATAAAAACCCTGCAAAAAATAGAAATAGAAGGAAACTTTTTGAATATGATAAAGGGTATATATGAAAACCCAAAGTGAACATCATCTTCAATGGTGAAAACCTAAAAGCCTTCCCTTTGAGATCGGGAACAGGGCAAAGATGCCCACTCTCACCACTTCTATTTCACATTGTCTTAGAAGTACTTCCCGGAGCACTGAGGCAAGAAAAAGATATGAAAGGCATCCAAATTGGAAAAGAAGAAGTAAAATTTTCATTATTTGCAGATGACACAATCCTATATGTAGAAAGCCTTGAGAAATCTACAACAAAGCTCCTAGAACTTGTAAAGGAGTTCAGTAATGTCGCAGGCTATAAGATCAATGCTCAAAAATCAGTAGCATTTCTGTACTCCAATAACAAGCAATCTGAGGAGGAAATCAAGGGAAGAAAAAATACCATTTACAATAGTAACTAAAAGAATCAAATACCTAGGAATAAATTTAACTAAAGATGTAAAGGACTTGTATACAGAAAACTACACAACACTGTTAAATCAAAGAAGACTTAAATATATGGAAGAATATTCCCTATTCATGGATAGGAAGACTAAACATCATCAAGATGTCTATCCTACCCAAACTAATCTACAGATTTAATGCAATCCCAATAAAAATCAACACTGTATTTTTAAGGAACTGGAAAAACTAACTACAAAATATATTTGGAAAGGTAAGAGGCCCCAAATTGCCAAAGACATATTGAAAAATAAAAATGAAGTTTGAGGTATCACTTTACCTGACTTTAAAACATACTGCAAAGCTACAGTGCTCAAAACTGCATGATATTGGCAAAAGGATAGACATATTCTCCAATGGAACCAAAGTGAGAGTTCTGATATAGATCCTCGCATATACAGTCATCTGATATTCGACAAGGCCACCAAGCCCACTCAGTTGGGAGAGAGTGGCCTCTTTAACAAGTGGTGCTTGGAGAACTGGATATCCATATCCAAAAGAATGAAAGAAGAATACCATCTCACACCTTATACAAAAATCAACTCAAGATGGATCAAAGATTTAAATATAAGAGCCAAAACCATAAAGACATTGGAAGATAATGTAGGGAAGCATCTACAGGACCTTGTACTAGGAAATGGTTTAATGAACTTCACACCCAAAGCACCAGCAGCCAGAGAAAAACTAGATAAATGGGATCTCCTCAAAATGAAAAACTTCTGCACCTCAAAGGACGTTATTAAGAAAATAAAAAGGCAGCCTACCCAATGGGAGAAAATATTTGACAACCATATATCTGATAGGAGCCTAATATCCTGCATATATAAAGAAATCCTATACTTCGAAAATGAAAAGACAAACAACCCATTTAAAGTTGGCCAAGTGACCTGAAAAGACAATTCTCCAAGGAAGAAATACAAATGGTTAAAAAGCACATTAAAAAATGCTCAACATTGCTAGCTATTAAAGAAATGCAAATCAAAACTACAATGGGATACCATCTTATACCCATCAGAATGGCAGCTATTAAAAAAACTGCAGACTATAAGTGTTGGAGAGGATGTGGAGGAATAGGAACCCTCCTCCACTGCTGGTGGGATTGTGGAATGGTCCAGCCACTGTGGAGGACAGTTTGGCAGTTCCTCAGAAAACTGACAATAGATCTTCCTTATGATCCAGTGATTCCATGGCTGGGTATATATCCAGAAGAATGGAAAGAAAAGACATGAACAGTTATATGCACGCCAATGTTCATAGCGGCATTGTTCACAATTGCCAAAAGTTGGAATCAGCCCCGGTGCCCATCAACAGATGAATGGATAAACAAAATGTGGTACTACATACAATGGAATATTACTCAGCTGTAAGAAGGAATAAAGTGCTAACACATGGAATAACATGGATGAATCTTGAAGACCTTATGTTGAGTGAAGCAAGCCAGCATTGAAGGATGAACTGTATATGACCTCACTGATTTGAATTGAGGGAAATGAGCAGTCTCTGTGAACCAGTGTCTGAAAGATAGGTTAACAAAGGAGAGAATGAGAAGAGAAATTTGTGAGCCATCACGCATATGGACATAATCTATGGTAAAGTGATAGAGTTAGTTGCATATTGAAGGACAGGACAGGTGGGTAGTGATATTAATGGGTTTGGTGTTGCAGGGTTGACAGGTGGGTAGATTAGGAAGGGCAGGTTAGAATACCCAGGATACTGGGGAGAGATATGGGAGGGGGACTAGGTGAACATGGGATTTGTGGGTATGATGTTGAAAGTGCAGGGGTGGGAATGCTCTTATGGCAGTATGACAAGGTAGTGTCACTAGTTTAGGGTGTAGGTTGGGGAAGCATTCAGGAAGGGATGCATCTGGAGTAAGCTTCTGGGGAGTGTGTGAGTGTTCATCCTGTCATAATGTGTTGTGTCGGGGATTGGAGACCCACACGGTGAGTGGGAAGGAGATAGACCCCCATCTTTGGGAGGATCGATTCACCCAGAAATAGACAGGTGGGTGTCTCTTAGGCACAAGGGTGGATCCTATTAGGAGATGATAATCAGCATGTCAAGACCTCTTGTTGCATGTAACTATGAATCTTGTCATCCAATGAGTCAAGACAGGGTAATGTCATAAGCCCCAGGGGGATGGGGAGGAAGGAACAGAAAACATCAAACAGTGGGTATTTAGTGGTCATGGGAAATGTTTTTCATTACAGTAATGGACACAGGACATGGTAAATATCGTCAAAAATTATTAAATTGTACCATCTAAATTGTAAATTATTCTGTAAACCATTGACAATGTTTAGTAGCTATGCTTCACTATCTGTATAACAGTTATAAGAATGCTATCATCCACACAAAAAGTTTTTAACATGGGGTGAGGAAAGGGGAAGGAGGTTGGGTATATGGGAGTTTCTAATATTCTGTGTGTGACTTTTCTGTGACCTAAAACTTCTTTGAAAATCAAATGAAAATTCGGGAGACACTGGGGAATGAGAGGGGGCAGTTGCCACAGTACAGACCGCATATCTGATAATGCAGTGATAAAAGTAAAAATGTTAAAAAAATTTTTTAAACAATTTTCTGTTTTTTTTTCGTATTTTTTGAATATCCCAATCCTTTAATTTTATTTTATTTCAATTTTTTTTAAGGTTCCTTGTATTTTATCTCTTATATTTAAACTTATCTTTATTATTTCATTTTCCTATTAATTGTATTTGGCTATTAATGGGCTTCATCTTCAAGGAAGGTTTGGATAACAGAGGGGTTACAATTGGGGCAGGAGAGTATCATTGGTGGGGGGCGTCTGGGATGGGGGTTTCATGGGAGGAAGTTCACCTGAATATACATGAAAGATATATAAAATTTTCCAAATGATCATGGGGTGGGGCATTGTCACAGTGGGTAGACAATCAATCAATAAATGAGGGAATACTGAATTCCCAGCCTGGAGAGCTCTGCCACATTCTCCAAGGGAGCAGAAACAGACTTCTGAGGGCAGGGGCAGTGTCTGGCAAAGGAGGAAGCTCCACTGATGGGTTCTTGCTATTGATGACTAGCCTTATGAGTCTATGCTCTTGTAATTGAAACTTGGCCTACTATTATGGGGTGCCTAAGAGTTGCCACCTGAGAGCTTCCTTGTTGCTCAAATGTGGTCTCTCTCTAAGCCAAACTCAGCATATGAATGTATTACCTTCCCCCCAGCATGGGACATGACTCCTGGGATAAGCCTCCCTGGCAACAAGGGATTAATACCAAGTGCCAACTGGCAATACAACTGCAAAAAGACCATGAATAAAAGGGGGAAATGTAAAGACAAATGAGTTCATGTGGCTAAGACACTTCAAAGAGAGTCAGGAGGTCATCCCAGAGGTAACGCTTACGCACACCTCAGTAGGATCTCATAGAACACCAAAGTGGATATCACCACACACAGAGGGGCTCCTGAGGACTCTGGAGATACCCAGGTCCTGTATAAGTGGGAATAGCTCCAAAGGTTGATTCCTTATCAGTGGGCTCTACTTTGGAATCTGTGCTTTGAGAGTGACAGAGTTGGACTCAAATAAGTCCTCCCTGTACATGTTCCATCAGTCCCTTCTATTCAATCCTATATGTGATGCTGGAGTTTGTAGGTTTACTTCCAGAGACTGGAGCCTCTGGCCTGCCCATGTGCCAGCTGTGCCTGGAATCTCAGTGGAGCTGCAACTCCTACTCTACAGCTCAATGGACTCACCCAAGTCACCTGGTGAGGAGGTGACGATGGAGAATGGCCATCCCAGGGAATGGAGAGAGTCTGCAGCCACAGACAGGATAATCCCATCCACCGTATCCATGAGATATAAGCCCCCTCTCACTTGGAGGTGGAGTGGACATCACCATCCCAAACTCCTCAGGATTGGGGCACGAGCTAAGGAAGAGAGTGGACTTAATGATATTCTGTTGTAGACATAATGTGATTCAAGCAATGGAAGAAGTAACAACAGTGAGGTGGAGCCAGTGCCACTGGATACTTTGGGGGCGGGGAAGGGAAAAGCAGTTGTTATACAGGTGCTTTTTCAGGACTTTGGAATTATCCTGAGTGATATTACAACGACAGATATAGGCCATTTTACATCAGCATATATCAAGCAGAACTGTGTGGGAGAGAGTGTGTTCTACAATGTGAACTATGGTCCATGTTTAGTGGCATAGCTCCATGATGTGTATATCCATTGCAGGTGATGTGCCACACTAATGAAAGATGTTTATGTGGGATGTTATGGGAGGTGTGGGAGGTGGGGAACATGGAAATTCTTGTAATTTTTGTGTAACATTTATGTAATCTAAGCATCTTTTAAAATATAAAAAAATAAAAAGGCAAAGAAAGAGAGACAGAGACAGAGAGAAAGACACTGCATCTGATCTCACACCCTAGGCCAAAATTCACTCAAAATATATATAAAAAAGTTAAATGTAAAATATGAAACTGTAAACATTTTAAAAGAAAACAGGAGAAAACATTTGGGACCTAGAAGTTGGTGAAGAATTCTTAGACTTGACACAAAAGCATGGTCCATAAAAGAAAAACATGAATAAATGTGGATTTTCCAAAAAGTAAACTTTATTCTGCCTGTGAAGAGGATGAAAATATGAGCTAGAGAAAGGGAGAAAATGTTTCCAAACCACACATTTTTCAATGCACATGTATCTTGTCTATATAAAGTAATCTCAAAACTCCACAGTAAAAATGCAACAACAATTATAAAATAGGTAGACATGGAAGCATTTTATCAAAGAGGATATTCAGATGGCAGATAAGAACAAAAATGTTTAGCATTACTAAAAATTAGAGTAATGCAAATTAGGAACAAGATGAGATATCACTACACATTTAGGAGAACTGCTAAAACATAAAAAATACTGACATTACCAAATGTTGGTAAGGAGGTGGGAAAACTGGATCATCACACATAGATGGTGGAAATGCAAAATTGTATAGCTCCTCGGGAAAATTCTCTAAATACTAAACACACTCTTACCACATGATCCAGGAATCAATGATAAGTGAAAACTTATGTTCATACATAAACCTGACACAAAAGTTCCTAGCAGCTTTATTTGTAATAACCCAAAATTAGACACATTAAAAATATTCAATGAAATGTGATACATCTGTAGTGTAGAAACCTCCTCACCACCCTCATCAAGGTTATTATGCTGAGTGAAAAGAGCCAATCTCAAAAGTGATTTCATTTATATATCATTCTTGAAATGGCAAAGTTATAGAGACGGAGAACAATGTAGGGTTTGGCAGGTTTAGAGACATGGGGTGGTGAGGATTCTGACTATAAAGGGGTATCACGAGGGAGACCTCCGAGGCAATGGAAGAGTTCTGGACTTCGCTGTGGTGGTTACACACACATAGTAGCCATGGCAACTCCCTGGTTTCCATATTGTACTAAAGTTACTTAAGTTACAACCATTTGGAGAAACTGGGTGAAAGGTACACAGGACCTCTCTGCACTGTCTTTGCAATATCCTGACAATCTGAAATTTTTTCAAAATGAATTCTTTTTAAGAGTGGCTTTCTGGCTAGGATCGAAAACACTGACAACACCAAATGCTGGGGAGGATCTGGAGCAAGGGGGTTCTCATTCATTGGTGGTGGGAAGATGGTCTGGTCGTTTCTTAGAAAGCTAAACATAGGCCTATTACACGATCCAGCAGTCTCTCTCAGATATTTACTGAAATGAATTGAAAAAGTATATACATACAAAAACCTGTACACAAATGTTTAGAGTAGCTTTATTTATAATTGCTAGAAAATGGAAGCAACGAAGATGTACTTCAATAGGTGAATGAATAAACAAACCTTGGTACATCCATATAATGGAATATTATTAAGCAATCAAAAGAAATGAGTTATCAAGAAATGAAAAGAAGTGGACGAATCTTACTTGCACTTTGCTAACTGTAAGAAACCAATCTGAAAAAGTTAGATATTGTCTAATTCCAACGTTATGACATCCCATGGCACCAAGAGATTATTACCAAGAACCAACTAGTAATGTATCTGGAAAAAGACCCTGAGCAGAAGGGGGAACTACTAAATACAAATGAGTTTTTATGGCTAAGAGATTTCAGCATGAGCCAGGAGATCATTCCAGAGATTACGATTATGCACATCTCAGCAGGATCTCATTGATTGCCACAGTAAACAATGCCACAAACTGTGGGGCTCCTGAGAGTACTAGAGACCTCTAGACACTATAAGCAGGGCAGACAAGCTCAGGAGTTCGGCACACTATCAGTGGGTCTTGTGGAATTTATGCTACCCAGTGTAACAGATTTAGACATTTATAGTTTCCCTACACATACTCTTCTGCCACTTTTATTTGAACTCTTAATTAGTATTATAATTGTTAAATATTTCTCCCAGAGACACAAATCTACCAGCTGTTCATGTGCCAGTTGATCCCTGATTACTCAGCAGAGTTGCATACCTACTCTCCAGGTCATTGGACTCATCCAGGAAAACTAACAAGGGGATGATGATGGACAATGACCATCCCAAGGAACAGAGAGTGTCTGGAACTGCAAGCAAGATAGTACCATCCATTTGCCCCATGGGATCTAAGCTCCCTCTCAATCAGAAAGAGAGTGAGCATCAGCATCCCCAAATCCCCAAGACTGGGGAATGAACAATGGACAAAAGTAGACTTATTCTTATTCTTTTATAGACTCATTACACTTCTAGAAATGGAAGAATTTCTATCTGTGATATAAAGGCATGGCCATTAGAGGTTCTGAGGGTAGGGAGAGGGAAGAATAGATGTAACATGGGGGCATTTTCGGGACATTGGAATTGTCCTGCATGGCATTGCAATGATGGATACAGGCCATTTACATTTTGTCATAACCTATAAAATTTGCGAGGCAGAGGGTAAACTATAATGTAAACTATAGTCCATGGTTAGTAGCAATGCTTTAACATGTGTTCATCAGTCGTAACAAGTATACTACACTAATGAAAGATGTTTTTAATGTTGGAAAGTGTGGGAGGGTAGAGGGTGGGCCTTATGGGAATCCTCTATATTTTTATGTAACACTTATGTAATCTAAACCTTCCTTAAAAATAAAAAGCTTTAAAAAAATCCAGTCATAGTTTCACAAACATGTGAGCAATAGCTCACTATTGAGACAGGCTAGTGAAATAGGGAATCAATAGACGGATCTGGAACCTGGCAAAAAATACCATGTGGACATGTTGCCCTCAACATGGCCGCTGGAAGACCTTCTCAAGAACCACATTCATTAACGAGATTTCTTCCTGAACTTGGGGAACCCCTGGATATTCTCCAGGGGTCTTACCATTGGGCCCTCCCACAGGATTGATGGGTGGGGTAATCAATCAAAACAGCAAACACCTGGGACTCTTCCCATGTCATTAGCAAAAGAGTGGAATAATTAATGGCTTAAAAGGCAAGTGCAAAGGCCGAACCGGATCTCTCTTGCCTTTTGACCCCTGCTCCTGCCTTCTTCACCCCCTTGTTCTTGCCTTCTTCTTCTCCTGCCTAGAACACCATGCAAGTAAAACCTGGGCATTTGTAGTCTGTAATGGGGAATTGTAGTCTGCAAATTGGCCCTCTTTATCACTCTTCAGCTCCTTCCTCGCTTCCTGGGACCCAATTTCTGTTATTTTCTCCCATTTCTCTTCTCATCAGTCCTTAATAAATTACTGGCCTAACTTACCTGGCTTGCTCTTGAAATTCATTTCTTGTAGCTTAGCCAAGATCGTAGAGAGAATCCGACAACATATTTGGCAAGCCAGCCAGGAGAAAAGAGGTATTGGTGAGTCACTATGAATTACAGCCTGTTTAATGCCCTCTTTTGGTTCTGCATTTTAAATAGATTCACCTACGAACCCGCAAAGGACATTATTCTGGAGGAAGGAGGCTGGAGCATGGTACCTCTTTGCGTCCATGCTTGTGCCCATGCTTCCTAGCTCTGACCCCAGCCGGGAGGGTGAGGGCACAGGGCAGGGGCACAAAGCAGGGCCCTGCCAAGACAGGGGTCCGGTGGCCAAGCTCTGGGTGCAGTGAAACCGCTTTTTCAAACCTTTTTTAGCAGCAACTGGCTTTGCCCTCAGGCCTGGCTGCCATTGCCTTCTCCGGCCCTCTCTTCTCCACGGCAGTGGCAATGATAGAGAGCCGGGGCTTGAGGCTCCCTGCGCGTCAGTGCCTTTGCAGGCCCGCCTTCCTATCAACCACACCTGGCTACTTGACCTGGGACAGGGTGGGAATGCATCTCCAGGCAGGGCCAAGGTGGATGCCGTGGAAGTTCCCTTTCCCAGGAGGGGTCACGGGCCACGGCTCTGTTCATAATTAACCTCCACCCACGTTTAATATTCCCACTTCCTGCTACTGAATTTTTCATTAAGCATTTGCAAAATGCTTTTGAATGTCTTAGAAACTGAAAAACTGAAAATGCATTTGCTAGTGAGTTTTACCCCTACCCATGGCATGAAGAAGTTATTGTCTCAGGGTCCCAAGGCCTGTTAGCTGGACAATTGATCTCTAATCTCTTAATGGCCTTTGATGGCTAATATAACTGGGAAGCTCCAATCAGCAGAGTACTGCTTTTTAAGACCTTTGTAAGAATAGGAAGAAGTTATTTTTGCCCCTTCTCCAAGAAGGAGCAATATGTAGCTTGGAAGCCATCTGAAATCTATTTGGTCTGACTCCCAAGTCCAGAATTGCCCCAGAAACCCCCGACAGCAGGAGCTCTGTGATTCCTGGGGTGGCAGGAAACAGAGCAGCCAACTGTCCCCTGAAATTTAGCTCAGGTGCTTCTGTTGGGTAAAAGTGCAGTCAGTCTTGAACCCTGGAATGCCAGAGGTGCTGAGAACCAGATCAGTACACTCTGAACAACCCCCAACACGTACCTTGGGCCCTTCCGTTCAGAGGGCAGCCAAACATCCCCTTAGACTCAGCTCAGGCACTTCGGTTTGGGCAATTGCTCCCAATGTCTCCTACCAATTTTTCGGCTTGGGCACTTTAGTCTGAACTTCGGAGTGTGCAGGCATCCCCCAAGACTATGGCCATGGGGAAACCCTGTGGCAGGGGTGTGGATTAAATTCTCAGGATGCTGAGACCAGAGCTTCAGCTCCAAATTATTTAGAGTGGTGAACCTTTTAGTCAGACTTGGACTCTGGGAAGCCAGATCAGTCAACTAAAAAGCACTTCTTCATTCATCCTAGGATATTGCGCATGTTCTCTAGCCTACCAGCAGACTCAGCATAGGAGTGTCTTCTCAGAGATCAGGAAAATTTGCCTGCAGCTGGTCTACATTGCCATAGTATAGCCAAGAGCAGCCTGGGACCCTGAGTTCCAGTTAAACAGTGTAAGAGAGGAGGACAGGTAGACCTGAGGGCCAGAATCCTCATGTCATATCTCCTTAAAAATAATCAGGAAATGCACATCAAACTTCAATTAACTCCCTTTTAGAAACAGCCTTCTCATTTTAAAACTCAGTTGTGCCTGATAAAGGGTGTGAATCGGGAACAAGATCCAGACCGGTTACTAAACCTCTTCTGGAAAATAAGAAACTTCATGTGTCATCAATCAAGATAAAAAGTTCCTAGAAATGCTAAGGGTATAATATTTATCTACTACATCTCTGATTGTGCTCCTGAAGTAAATGGAGACTACATTGCAGTTTCGGATTCTTGCAGCAACTAATGATGGCTCAATATAGTCAGATGTACAATGGATATCGCCTCCAGACTGGCACTGTTTCATAGTGCCAAAGCATGATATGCACCAGGCCGCTGGAATACTGGAGCCTACCTTCCTAGAGTCTCTCTAGGGTCAATGGTGCTGCAGCATGCTGGCTGTGAGAAGGACATACCAAGTGGAGCAATGATTACCACAGGGATGTACATAGAGCTTAAAACAGAATTGGCATTATGGCCTGCTCCCATGGAGAAATAACATGTTAAGTATTGCAAACCTGGAACTTAACCACATTAATTGAAGTTCAAAGAAAAACTTATACATTGGATATTGAATTGATTCATATTAAGTACTGCATCTATATCTCTACTATTCTAGATACATGCTTGATGATTATGGTAGTATCTTTTCTATTCTAGATCATATGCAGAAGGATATTGTGCAATGGGGACAAAACTTCTTTTAATTAAAAAAAAAGTCACCAAATTAACTTGGGGGCAACCTCTCAGTATTCGTCCCACTCCAGGTGAAAGGCATAGGTCTCCCTCCTACCCCTTATTCCAGAACCTGTCCCACTCATATCATGAGGAGGACTGGCAAACCCACATGCCATCCTGCCAGGGCTAAGCATTTCCCACCAGAAGGGAAACAGCAAACGAGGTGGCTAGTAGCCCCATCAGCTTAGACCCTTTGAGATTGTCCATGGACAACCTTTCCTCATCCAGGACTTGGAGGCCAGGTTCTGATCAAAACTTGGTAGATCGCTGGTAAACTGTGTCTCAGACACATTGAAAACTCTACCTCATTTATTGTATGCAGAATAATCACAGTTCAGAGAATTTTAAAGAAATAAGTACACAAAGATGCCCCCATGGAATGCTCAGAATATTGCATAAAAGAAAAGGATCCTACAAGTCATTCCAGAGGCATGGTAGAGAGATAATAAAACAATGGTGAAAAATGGAGGGAAATAGCTACAGAAAGAGGCAATAGACAGGTAAGCCAAAATGATTTTAGAGTAGGGTGCAATCAGGGGTGGCATCCCCTCTCTTGAGGTGGCTGAAGGGCTGGAGAGTGCTGGAGAATGGCTGTCTTCATATAGGTGAACCATTGGAGTATTGCTGGCTCCATAAAGCTATTCAAAAGGAAATTTCTTCACTGATCTTTTCTCTAAGAAAGGCCATCACCTATAGCAGAGCACACCTAGTAAATAGTTTAAGATGAATATTTTAAGCTCTTTTCCTTCAGATTCCCACCTCTTCTCCCTTAATCCTTTAACTTTGGATGTCTCACTATTCATCTGAACTCTAGTAAATATAGCTTTTCCTACATGAACCCTATTCTCCAAGTGAGCACGAATGAACAGGCCATGGTTTACATTCTCTTAGAGCTCCTGACAGCA
This sequence comes from Tolypeutes matacus, assembly GCA_026826555.1. NCBI lineage: Eukaryota > Metazoa > Chordata > Mammalia > Cingulata > Chlamyphoridae > Tolypeutes > Tolypeutes matacus. The sequence continues at coordinate 49,337 of JAKSZT010033105.1, forward strand.
CTTTCAGACTTGGGGAATAAAAACAGACATTAGCCTCCAGAAGATTTTTATTTAAATGAAATGAAGGGGACCAGACTCTGGGAAGGCTACCCAACTGATGGTTTGCCTGAGGAAATGTGAGTCAGCGCCTCTCAAATCTGAAAGCTGACTTTCCTAGATCACTGGACTTGAGGTGCCCTGAGCCTCAAACTGGCAAAACGTCCAAATTCTTCAAGCTGCCAGACTGTCTCCTTCTTTTCTAAATCCACATAAATAATCTCAGCCAGATCATAGTTGAACATATATACTCCTGATGGGCTAGGGGTCTGATAGAACTCAGCCTGGATGAGCACATGCTACTCTGAAAAGACAGGAAAGGGAGTTAGGGTGGGAAGCTTGAGAGGGGATGAGGAAGAACCCAGGGTGTGACAGGGGGTCGGGTCAAGAGGAATGGAAGAGTCACGGAGGGCAGGGACAGGTTAAACATAAGATCTGGATGGAGGGCAGGGATGCTGAACAGTGCTCGGAGGGCAGAAATGTGAGGGCAGAGTAAAAGAGGATGGATTGAGGGAAATGAGGGATTAAAAAAATATTGTAAGGCAGTATTTGACTCTATGTTGTCAGCCGAGACAGGATTCTGTTTTTAGAAATCCAGCAGCAGTTCCTAAAAGAAAAATGTTCTCTCTCTTTCACACTGCCTTTAATACGCACCATTCCAGGTCATCTTTTTCAGAATCTTGCACTAAAAAGAGAGAAGATTGACAGGGTGGCTTCTGAGCTCTGAAATCAAATCCGCTCCATCTATTACTAAGTTCACACACACACTTGTCCAAATAGCTCTATCTTCTACCATGAGAGGAATGATGGTCCTGAAGGGCTCAAACTTGTGTTCACCATGTGTCCTCATCGCTGACCAGCACAATAGAGGCCTGATTGAATGGTTCAGGTGCAATTGATTCAAATTTTTAAAGTATTAGATTAAAAGAATCCTTTTAATCAGAAGGAAATTCTAAGCTTTAGAAGAGAAACTTCTTACTGCATCTCTGACCAGCAACTGATGATGCTATTTCTGCCACAGGCTGATTGGTTCTCCAAAAATGAGTTTACACAATCCAGAGTCAAAGAAAGGAGTTCCTTGTTTCCTGTATTTCTGTAAACAATTGACAATGTTTAGTAGCTATGCTTCACTATCTGTATATCAGTTATAACAAAAAGGTTTTAATATAGGGTGAGGAAAGGAGGAGGAGTTTGGGTATATGAGAGTCTTGTATTCTGTGTGTGACTTTGCTGTGACCTAAAACTTCTTTGAAACAAAATGAAAAACAGTGAGACACTGGGGAGTGAGAGGGGGAAGGTGCCACGGTACAGACTGGACACCAGATATTGCAGTGATAAAAGGCAAAATGTCAAAAAATTTTTTTTTCATTTTTTCATTTTTTGAATATCCCAATCTTTAATTTTTTTTTTTTTAGGTTTTTTTTAAAAGTTTTCAGGTATTTTATCTCTTACATTTAAACTTATCCTTGTTATTTCATTTTCCTAGTAATTGTATTTGGCTATTGTATTGGCTTCATCTTTGAAGAAGCTTTGGATCACAGAAGGGCTGGTGTGGGGTGTCAGGGATAGGGGGTGCATGGGAGGAAGTTCACCTGAACATACCTACAAGGTATATAAAATTGTTCAAATGTTCACAGGGCATGGTCACAGTGGGTGGAGAATCACCCAATAAATGAGAGAATACTGAATTCCCATCCTGGAGAGCTCTGCCACATTCTCCAAGGGAGCAGCAATAGTCCTCCAAGTGCAGGGGCAGTGTCTGGCAAAGGAGAATGATCCACTGATGGGCCCTTGTTATTGATGACTAGCCTTATGAGCCTTTGCTCTTGAAATTGAAACTTAGCCTACTAAGGGTTGCCACCTGAGACCCTCCTTGTTGCTCAAATGTGGCCTCTCTCTAAGCCAAACTCAGCATATGAATGCGTTACCTTCCTCCCAGTGTGAGACATGATGCCCAAGCATGAGCATCCCTGCCACCAAGGGATTACTACAAAGGGTCAACTGGCAATATGACTGGAAACAGACCTTGAATAAAAGGGGGAAAAGGTAAAGACAAATGAGTTCATATGGCTAAGAGACTTCAAAGTGAGTCGAGAAGTCATCCAAGAGGTAACGCTATGCACATATCAGTAGGACCTCATAGGCTTCCAAAGTGGATATCACCCAACTTTCATAGGTTCAAAGCTTACAGACTCTCAGGTCTGTAAGAGATCCAAGAGAAGACATGAACTATAATGAAATTTTCCTCTTCTTAAAATCACCATTTCCTTACTTTTGGATGCTTCTTCCAGTAAGGGACATGAAAAGGGAAGATTTGTCTGTATTTCTCACAGGGGCTGGAAGTGACATAGTGTGTCATCAGGATATGAGTGTTGGAACTTGAGCACCTTCCATATTTCCAGGATGCCTACTGTGGTGGTTTGGGGCTGTATGTAACCCAGAGAAACATGTTCCTAAACTGAATCCATTCTTGTGCATGTCAACCTATTGTAAGTAGGACTTTTGGATGAGGTCACTTCAGTTAAGGTGTGCCCCACATCAAACAGGATGGGTCTTATTCCATTACCTTAGTCCTTTGTCAGAGAATGAATTTCAGACACAGAAGGAGCAGCCAGCTCATCAAGGGATGCAAGAAGTGAAGAGAGAGACCAGGAAATGTTGCCATGTGCCTTTTCTCTTGACAAGCTAAGGACCAAGGAGAGTTGCAGCCAGCCCCAAAAAGCCAAGTCCTTGACACTGGACTTGATTTGGACTTCTATCTTCGCCTCAAAATTCTGAGCTAATAAATCCCATTGTGTAACCAAACTCATTTCATGGTATTTTCTTGAGCAGCCAAGGAAACTATAACAATCACAATGATCAGTTCTGAGACCCCAGGGTTTACTCATTTAGACCAAAATATTTTTCTGTGTGAATACTATGTATTAGGCTCTTATCTAAGTTTTAAATAATTCAGTTTGAGTAAGATAAAAAGACTCCTAATCTCATAGAACTTACCTAATGGCAGGGGAGAAAGACAACAAACTAATAAACATTTAACAAAGGAAAAAATTTTAGCTCGAAATAAGTGCTCTGAAGAAAATATGTCAAGGGATGGGACAGAGAGCTCAAAACAATAATTACTGGTAAAACTAATGGAAGACAATTACCAAAATCATAGAACTCATATAAAGATATTATAGACTTTAGGAATTTAAGGAAAAGAAAGATCTTGGGTGTTTATATTCATAGAGGTTATAAAAAATTAAAATGGTAATATAATAATTATATAGTATGTGGTCAGTATTATGAAGTCATTATGTACTTTTATATATGTATAATCCTGTAAGATCTAAGTTATTAAATTCATTTTAGAGATAAAAAAAAAAAAAAGACTCATAGCTTAAAAGATGACCCTTAGCAGAAGAACTCATATTCAAATCCAGATGCTCTGATTCAGAGTCTGGCCTCTTAGACACTGTCAGTGTGGAGTGGATAAGTGGGTCTGAGTTATTGATAATTTTTCTGATGTTCACATGTACCAGTGTATTTCTTAGGGTGGGAGAAAGATGCTAGGGCTCCTAGTTCCAATACATAGGAGAAGATTTCCTTCATTTTTAATTTCTTATTTCACAGTTTCCATACAGGTTTATACAAAACTGATCATGTTCATTTCTTGAGAAGAACAAAGAAGTGTTAAATTCAGTCCTTCCTAATTGAGATCTTATTGTAAACTTGGCCCAGGATTGCCAAATAAAACACAGGATGCTCAGTTGAATTTGAATTACATGGACAACAAATAATTTATCTGAAATCCAAATTTAACTGGGCAAACTATAATTTTATTTTCTAAGACTGTTGACTTGAAGTTGGGCCCACGGCCCATATAGACACAACAAAAGTGTAGACTAGGAGCTCACCACAGAGACGCCTATACAAGCTAAAGTGAACAGCAACTTCACACATTTTTATTCTTTACCCTTCTCATCTGTCAAGAACCTCCTTAGAGAATTGATGAATAGTGAGATAGATCCAGTCTGATCCAGAGTGCACACTTACCTGCCATCATTTCTGGGGGTTAAAGGGAGTTTTGAGGTGATCATTGCTAAGAGTCTTGATTCTGCTCATATTTAAAGCTGTCTAAGTGAGGATGTCACCTAATTCTTAGTCTCTCCTATTCTGGGTGAACTGACTACAGAGAGGATTTTTCTGCATCTGGAGGAGGCTGGTAATTTGATCCTACTGGTAATATAGGGAGTAGGAGACTAAAAGTTAGGAAACGAGTTAGTCGGGGCTACTGAATAGGAATGAAATGGCTCTGGCTGTAGTTTACTATTATAGATAAGTAGTGGAGTGTGGCAGAGAAATCAGGAAGGAATATTATGGATATAACTTCTTAACTGATTGGGAAAGGCAGAGAAATCAGTTCAGTGATTACAAAGTTTTATACACTGAACAACTGAAAAAAATATACATATATAGCCTTGACTTGAGAATAAGGAGAATAAAAGCATAGGAAATATAGATATAATTGTGTAGAGTGAAATTAGCAGAGATCCTCCACGAAAAGTTTACACTTCATTATTGTATACTACTTTATAGTTTGGGAGAAAATAAGACAATAAAGCAAGAGTGGGTTAATAATATACAAGTCTAAGTATTTAAAAACGATAGGGAGTGTTTGGAAGTTGGAGTACTCAATAATGTTGAAAGCTGCTGAGAAATCTGAAATGATGACAGAACAGTCTACAGGATTTAGGAATTTTGAGATCACTGATATCCTTCCCTAAGAAGGAGATTTGTGTGGGAGCTGTGGTGCAAGGCACAGAACATGTAATTAATCACCTGTAGCATTAGTATAATGTAGTGGTTCAGTGAAGGAAGCCAAAGCCACATATCCCGAGTTCAAAACCTTGATGAACTTACTATGAAATAAGTGACTTTGGCCAAGTCATCAACTCCTCTGTTAGTTGTTTCAGTTGTAAAAGAAGGAAATTCACAGTATCTATTGCATAGAGTTGTTTTGAGGGTTAAAAGAGATCATTTGTGTAGACTTAAGGAGCAGTGCTTGCCACACTTTTACTTAATATGGTGCACGTTGCCAATAGACCGAAAACAGCTCTCATTGCCCAGCGCCGTCCATGGGCAGGTTACTCTAGTCTAAGCCACTGTTATCTCCTATATTATACCAGTAGACTCCAAATTCTTCTCTTTCCGTCTGTTCTTTCCTTCTTCCATAGCCAATTCACTATCAGCACTGTTGTCAGTAGTGTATTGAAGCTCTTACAGTTCCACATATCCATGTCTGAAACTCTTAGGGACAGATGAGTTTGGGAAATTAGATATTCTACTTTAGAAGCGTAGTAGTGCATTTTCCAATTTTTATTTTATTTATTTTATTTTTTTAAAGATTTATTTATTTATTTATTCATTTATCCCCCCCTTGCTGCTTGTGCTCGCTGGGTCAGCTAACCACGCCATGCAGGCGGGCTTGCCTTCACCAGGAGGCCCCGGGAACCGAACCCGGGACCTCCCATATGGTAAACGGGAGCCCTACTGATTGAGCCACAGCCGCTTCCCATCCAATTTTTAAATGAACACCTTCAATGAGAAAAAAGGCAGTCACCAATGATCAAACATTTCTATATTTCTATACCCAAACTCATGAATGAATACTCACGCTTACGGAATATAGACAATCAATACTGTTCTATGTCATTTGTTTATTAAGAAAATGATAAATGAAATAGTGGCATAAATAAAATAAAAATGTAAGTACATTTTTTCTAAAGGAAAATATTCAGTATACCTTGAATGTATATGCAGCTCACATAAAGCTGAATAGTCAGCTAATGAACATCTACACTTATTACATCTTATGACTTGATGGTCTCAAAGAATTAGGTACATTAGGGTCATTATTGTCATCAAGTTGGGCTGGTCATTTCATGATTTCAAGGAAAGAGTGTCACAAATGATGCAGGAGCTCTCCCTAGACTTCCATTTGAAGACTCCTCTCAGGGCTGTTGGAGTTCTCTCTCAGCAGGGTCTCTCTGAGGGAACTGCCACCTGGTGAATGCACTTTGTTCAAGGTAACTAGTTAACCATTCCCTATCCTCACCATGTCCTCTTTGGGAACTTTCGTCCTGTGCTCTGTCACCACTGCCATGTTCCCATCACTCCAGGGGCCTCAATGCCACTGCTCAGTATTTTGTTATTGTCAGCTTCCCCTGACTTACTTAGAATTTTATCTGATAAAATAATGAGGTTTGATAATATTCTCTTCTCATTAGTGTCTTAATAGTGAAAATTTCATCTGCTTGTTGATTTGCAAAAATCAACCTAGTCCAAAGTTTATGCCAAACATTTGTAAATCTTAATCGATTAATTATTAGTATCATGATAAGCCCTAGCAACTGACTTCTTGGATCCCATGCCTCTGTAAATTGCAGCAAGCACAGAGGTTTTGAATGGTTTATTCCTTCCCTTCATGGAACAAAAATATTCCTTGGTCTCAAGGCTTCAATACAGATGTCACATTGTGGTGTATTAAAACCAAACTCTTTACTTTTAGCAAGAAGTTCAGGAGTGGGGTGTGTGGAGCAGTTGAACAAAAACGAAAAATTTTTACAGTTTTCTCAACATCTAACTTGCCTTTAATGAACTTAAGGCACTGATAAAAAGTAGTTATTAAACCAGTGATAAAATATATCTCTGGTTATTAGTATTATTTGGAAATATATATATAAGTAAAATACACATTTTAGACAACCTGGATTTGGGCTTTTCTAATCTCTGCCCTAGGCTTAGTGTGAAACTGCAGCATATCAACAGTTTTGGATACTCTCTCATTAGAACTTTTGAATGTGTTTTAAGAGATCTGCTCTCAATACAGAGCTGCTTTTCCAGCAAAAATAAATTTGTTCAGGACCAAAGCTGTAATCAGGTAAAATACTGGAAAAGCATTCAATGTAATTTTCTGCTACTTTATAATTAACAGAGGTTTGACAGATTAACAGATTTTTCAGATGGTTTATCCCAGTGGTTCTCACCTAGGGACAATTTTGCTCTCCAGGGGACATTTGCCATCATGCCTGGAAACAGGTTTTGGTTGTCACGACTGGGAAGTGTTACTGGTATCTAGTGGTTAGAACGCAGGATATTCCTAAACATTCTTGAATGTCCAGGACAGTTCCTGTGGGAATGAAGAAATATCTCATCCAAAGTTTAATAGTGCCAAGTTTGAGAATACTCAATTATACAGTGAAGCTTCTAAACATTCTAGACACCCACCTTCCAGTTCATTTCTTCAAGGTTTATTTTAGCTTGTTTCTGTACCAAAAAAAATAGATAGTAGAAGTAACTTACCACTTTGTTGTTGAATCCATTCAATCAATCAAGTTCACGATTTCATCTTTTTTTTGTCTTTTGTAATGTGTTTCACAATTTCATGAGCTCTTGGTCATCACCATTTCTGTTAACTTGCATGACTTGCCTTTATGTTATTAAGTCATTAATGGGATGACTGCCACAAGTATTTTTCAGCAAAATGCCTCAAACCTTTGTGGTAGTTGTACATTCTCTAAAATTGATCATGTCAGATGCATCTATTTATCCTTCTCTCTTTTTACCACAGATTATTTTTTAACTCTTTTAGGCTTAATTAAACCTAAAGACAAAGCATTGAAACATGTATATGTACATATATGTATCTATATCTATATACAAATACATATGTTGATTTTCATTTCAAGCAGTCTATCATCTACCTTTTTATTTTTAAGCTACAGAAACACCTGTAACTTGCTCTTACTTATTGTAGATACATCTGACCCCTTACCTTATCAGCTCAGATTTGCCAAATGAGTTTTGGCACCTAACTTTGAAAGAAAGCTGGGTTTTTGAATTTAGAAATGTTGATAGAAATTGTGCACTTGTGTTGATTTTAATCTGCTTAGAACTCTTCAATAGTTTCTCAGTACATTTAGGATAAATCTAAAACCTAACATTTGCTACAAAGCTTTGAAGTATCTGACTCCATGTCTCCAGTCTAATCTTTTACCCTCCTTCCCCTCATTCTCAGTTTTTCAGTGACATGTTTCTTTCTGGTTTCTTTAAGAAATTCAAATTTTTCAAGTATTTGCACATGAAACATGTCCCCCTTTTGTCCCAAATGTATACACCCACACCCCACCCTTCCCCCAGCTAAGATTTCTCTTGTCACAAATATCATTCTTCAGAGTTCTTCTCTGGTATTCTAATATAATTTAGATGATTCTATTACTCTCTTATGGAAAGCCACTCTTTCCTTTTTAGACATTTCTCACTCCTGTATAAATTCTGGTGTGGCTTTTGTCTATCACTTTCACTGAGATAAACGAAGTAGAGGCGAGATGTCCCTTTTCAGCTTTTCAAATTCTCAGTGGGCAGCAATGTCCTGGCACAAGGTCAGCACGAACGTGTTTACAGAAGATAGGAGGTGGGAAGCATTTGCAGGTGTTCTTAATCTTTTTTTCCCATGGACCCCTTTGCCAGGAAGGTGAAAACCGTGGAACCCTCCGAGTCCATACTATACTGTGTATTATTTAATAAATATATCACACACCACACCTACACGTCCCCAAGAGAATACAGTTAATTTCTATTTAAATTCAAGCTCACGAATCCCCTGTTAAGGCCCTGATTTAGAGGAACCAGGCAGAGCAGGGAGTAGGGGTTTTCTTTTGGGTGGAGGCTTCCAGGAGGAGGTGGGGCAGGCCTGGTGGGGACAGCCCCTCAACCAGCTCTACCTGGAGGATCCAGCCACTCACATGCTGAGAGCACACTCCACAGGAAACAGCGCCCCCCCCCCCCAGGGGCGGGCCTCCCTGTTAGGAGGTGGGGCTGCCGGGAGCCAATCAGATCATCCTGGGGCTCAGCCTTGGAGCCCCGGATATGTGGGTGTCACTGTCAGCCTCTTCTATGGAGGCTACCATGTGACTGGTCCTGTCCCCACAGCCCATTTCACAGAGCAGGACGGGGCAGGTGCAGCTCTTGGAGAGACACATCCATAACCGGGAGGAGATCCTGCGCTTCAGCAGCGACGTGGGGGAGTTCGTGGCCCTGAGAGAGCTAGGGCGGCGGGACGCCGAGGACTGGAACAGCCAAAAGGACCTCATGGAGCGGAAGCGGGCGGAGGTGGACAGGATATGGAGATACAACTACGGGATTTTTGAGCTTCACGGTGCAGCGGCGAGGTGAGCGTAGCTGGGGGGTTCTGGTGGACCCGAAGGACAGAGAGTTGTGGGGAGTCGCCCAGGTAACGAGGTTCAATTAGGGGAGGGGTGATCGGAGAGATGGCTTGCACTGCGCCAGTGTGTGAGTGTGTGTGAGTGTGAGTGTGAGAGTCTGTGTGTGTGTGTGGAGTGAGCCTAGAGGTGGGGCTTCGAGCAGGTCTGGGGTACGAGGCACGGGGCCATCTGCGTGTGAGCTTGGGGGGCTCCACTGTCCTGTGGCCTCTGTCAGGGGCGAGGTGGCGGGGCTGGAATGGGCTGGAGATGAGGAACAGTGATGGGGGCGGTGGTGAGAGACGTGGGGAAGGGACCTTAGGGTGCACGTTGTTGGGGTGGAGGCTTAGGGCAGGAGAGGTGAGGAAGGAGGAGGCTGGTCAAGTCTGTCCTTGGCTTAGGCCCTCAACCTTGAGAGCCCTTAAACCCACGAGCGCCTGTTTTTTCGATGTTTCCATATACATTTCATTGAGAAAATAAAAAATATCAGGCTAATTGGGGGGGGGGGGCATGTGGGTGAGAGAAATTCCGACGTTGCATTTACGTCTAAATCAGAAATTTTTGTTGTTGTTTTCTTACTGAACATAATTTACATATTTGTGACACGAGCCTTTTGAATTATAATTTTGTTTCTTAACATGCCCATATATACCTCTGTCCTGGTAAAGATGCTACTATTTTTATAATGAGGCTAGTAGCATTTAAGTAGTTATTATCTTGTATAGTTTTAACATAGTTTACCGCACATTCTTCTGTGCTAGAACTTTTCCATTGAAAATTTATATTTGTCTTAAATCATATTCCTTTGATTTCTGAGACTTTTGAACATTTTCACATAATTTATTGGTCAATCATAATGACTGCTCTAAGAATTATCTATTGTGTATTATCTCTGGGGTCCTAATGATTTTATGGGTTCTGTATTCTGTGAAATGATAAACAGTTTGCTGATATGTAACTCAGCATTTTCTGCAATTTCTGGTCTGTATTTTAATTCTTACCATGCTAAGGATTTTTTTTTTCTTTGATGCTGTAAACATCAAACAAACATTTGTAAATACTTAAATTCAACAATGAATAACTGATAATATATGAAAAAACCCACAATTTTCCTCAACACGTCTTAAAACTCCTGGGTCCATGCAGTAAGGATTAAATGGAAGCTCCTGTGACCCGCTTCCATCTGGCTACAAGAACAGCTGTGGAGGAAGTCTGCCCACGAGTTGAGACTGGGTATGGAGAGAACAGAAAGGCAGCCAGCCAAGGAGAGTGACGTTGTCTTCTTCACTTATTTTTTTCTACCTTTTCTCTCCTAGTTGAGCCTCTGGTGACAGTGTATCCTGCAAAAACCCTGCCCATGCAGCACCACAACCTCCTAGTCTGCTCCGTGAATGGTTTCTGTCCAGGCAGCATTGAAGTTAGGTGGTTCGGGAATGGCCAGGAGGAGGAGGCAGGGGTTGTCTCCACAGGCCTGATCAGAATGGAGACTGGACCTTCCAGATCTTGGTGATGCTGGAAACAGTTCCTCAGAGTGGAGAAGTTTACACCTGCCACGTGGAGCATGCCAGCCGGGCGAGTCCCCTCACAGTGAAATGGAGTGAGAAGCCCACTGACCTCCTAAACTCCTCACCCCCCAGAAGGGGACTTTTCTTAACCTTAGTGTCAGGTCTCCTCTTCCCACACCACACTCTCATTTCCTCCACTTCTCCTCGTCCCCAGCACAGGTCCCTGAGGATAGCCCTGTGATAGTTTCCACTAATGCCTTTACTCCCTGGGAAGGCACTTATCCTGGCAGGTGGAAAAGAGGTTGTCCTTGTGCCTTGATATCACAGGGCATGGTCACCCCATTTGCCCTGGGCACCCGTCCCTGAATCTGGGTCTGGTCTTGTACTTCTGGTCCTGTCACTCTGAGTGGTTCATTGAGAAGAGAAGCGTCCTCTGCAATGGAGGGGCTTTTCTGATGAGGGGAATCCAATCCCAGATCTGCTTTTATTAGCTCTGTCACCCTAGACAAACTGCTTAACTTCATCAAAACTGCTTAATTTCCTCAAACATTAGATGTTGAGGTCACAACTCATGTCATGGCTGTGATATTTAATGACTTCAATGTCTGAACCTCAATGTGATTTTTTAACTTCTTTTCCAGTGATAGCCAATTATCCTAGTTCTAAGGATGGCTTCTTCAATTTCAAAGCTCTGAATCTAAGGGACTCAATTAGAGAAGTTGGATTTGGGATAGAAAAATAAATCACTAAACCTCTTCTTCTCTAGGGGCACAGTCTGAATCTGCACAGAGCAAGATGCTGAGTGGCATCAGGGGCTTTGTCCTGGGTCTACTCTTCCTTGGGGTGGGGATGTACATCTACTTCAGGCAGGAGAAAGAAAAGGACCTGCTTGCAGCAGACACTTCCCATAGACTTAGGGGGGAACAAATATGGCTTTGCCCAAGTTAGTTCTCTGTACATTGGTGTCTCTGAATAGAGATTTTCATTACCAAGTTGAACTCAAATTTCCTGAAAATCTAAAAATCAACAGTCTATGAATTTTGTGTTGAAGTATAAGGGATTATGGAATATTAACATGTGTTGAGATATAGAGTCGAGATCCTGGAGCCCACACAGCTAATGAAATTACACTAGATTGCGTGGCAGAAGCTTCATGGGTCACAGACCATCACGCTCTTCTCTTCTCTCTGCCCTGAGTTCCTATGATGTGGTTGTGGTGTTAGAGAAATCTTACCTGAGAGGTCTGGGGCTGAGGACCTGGGTTTGGAACAGATTTGCCCCTGTGTCTTATAAACATACATCTTCCTTTCTCTTTCCCAAGACAGTCTGGACTTCAGCCAACAGGTAATGCTGTTTAATCCTCTTTTTGAGGCAGATTTTGTTCTCCAAGAACGGATAGTAGTCGGAAACAGTCAGGAAACAGAAACGATCGAAAAACTTTGGATCCAGATGTCTGATCAGTTTTCACTAACGCGTCTTCTCTCCTCTTAAAAGGCCTGTGCTCTAGAGTAGTACTGGGTTAAGGAGAACTAAGACCTTTTTTCCCCCTCCTTTCTACAATACTGTAACATGGTCCTGAGATGGGAGAAAGATTCGGCTTATAGAGTTAGGTCTGAACAACCCTCTCCTCTGTCTTCTTTAGGTCTCCTGAGCTGAGGTCCAGACTAAAGTCCAGAAGACCCTCTGCCCCAGTTTCTTCACAGTATAGAAGTGTTTCCAGCTTGGCTCTTATTCCTCCACAGAAGTGGGCTTTTCTGGATCCAGATGCTCCTTGTCAGTGACCCTACAGAAACTCCCTCCCTGCGGGGCTTCCTGGGCCCCTGCCTTTGGTCTGGAGTTCTCCAGTATCGCTGTAGTACCTTGTTTTCCTTCCTTTCAGTTCCCCTTTTTATTCATCCTTATTGCCTCCCATTCATCTGACCTCACTTTCTACCTCATTACTTTATAAAAATTTTTCCAAATAAATATGGAGTGTAAATCATGTGTTTCATATAAATTCAAGGAAAAGAAGCAGAGAGAAGGGTGGAACGGTAAATTAATTTACGATGCAACAATGGTTTTTATTTATAATTCTCAATTTCAGTACTATGTGGATCTGGAATATTTCTTTAATTTCTTCCTGAAATTTTCCTAGGGTTGCTGCATTCTGTAATTAAACATGTTTATCTGAGCTCAGAGATAGCTTTTAACGCACCCAAATCATTGTGGTGTCCTACATCATGCATTCTCAAAGACAAACACAGATGTCCCTAACATCAAGGAATAAAGATAGGGGACAACAAATATAAAAAATCCAGACAACTTGGAAAGGCTTCAAAGTCTTTATATATCTATGTTCTTTGGTCTCTTATTCCTTGATTTATTAAAAACAAACTAGGGTAGTAGATGTAGCACAGTGGTTGAATGCCTGCTTTCCATGTATAAAGTCCTGGGTTTCATTCCCTGGTACCTCTTAAAAAACAAAAAAACAAACAAAAATATCTAAACCTACGTATTTCTTAAACTCCCCTATTATTAGATTAAAGGTGGGCTTCAATACCTAATCTTTTTTCTGCCTCTCAACTAAAAGTCACAGGCACATTGGCTCTATGTCTTAGGATTTACTCTTCTCCTAAGTAGGTCTCAGAATGCCATCAGGGCAAACCCCAACTCTAGTGCATTGCTGAGGCAATTCCAATTGCGTGACAAATTTACTGTCTGTCACAGGAGGAATCCTTTATGAATCTTAACAGAAATTGGAGGCAATGCTGGGAAATGATCAAAGGAGAATGAACACATGAATAAACTGATGTTGTATTAGTCAGGTAAAGGGGTGCTGATGCAAAATATCAGAAATCGGTTGGCTTTTATAAAGGGTAATTATTTGGGATAGAAGGTTACAGTTACCAGGCCATAAAGCATAAATTACTTCCCTCACCAAAGTGTGTTGCCACGCGTTGGAGCAAGATGGCTGCCAACGTCTGCAAGGGTTGAGCCTCCTTCTTCCTCTTAAGCTCTGTGGTCCCATGTTCTCCTAATCTCAGGTGTAGCCTGGGATAAGTCTTGTCTCTCTCCTGGGGCTCGTTCTCCCCAGGCTCAGCTGCCCTATTCTCTCCACAAGGTCAGCTGTGAACTCTCAGGCTCTCTGTGTTCCCAGGGCTTCTGCCATGTCTATGGAGCCACATCTATTCCTCTGTGTTCTTCTCCTGTCCTACTGTTGTGGCCCAATCAAAGCCCTAATCATAATTTAATCAAGTAAAAGTGAAACCTCTGATGTTATTACAATCTAATAAGCCCAGAGAAGCAGACCAGATTACAAACATAACCCAGTATCTATTTTTGGAATTCATAAACAATATCAAACTCCTACAGATGTATACTATACATTGAAGTGCTCTGCTGCTGGAAGAGAAAAACGAGCACGTTTCTGTACCCTGTTATGGAATAATCTCCAAAATATATTTGTAACAAGGTACTGAACAGTTTGTATAGTATGCAACATTTTGTTTAATGAAACAGGAGGATAATAGAAATATGTAGCAATAGCCATTCTATTTTATCTATCTACATTCATCTGTAAATAGAAACAAAGGAAGAATTTAAAAAATGATTGTCTGTTGGGCAAATGAGGAAACAGGTTGGGGGCACAGATGAAGGCTATATTCTTTATGAGTGTATCTTATTCAATCATTTTGACTTCGGAAACATGCCAATATTTACATTAAAAGTTTAAATCAAAAGTTCAAAAAGGTAATACATAAAAACTGAAAACACGCTATTACAATTGAAACAAATTTGAAAAAAATATGATAGGAAACAAGCTAGAGAGTAAATCAAAATTTTGACTCTTGCATAAAACATTGTACAACCATTATTGTAAATCAGTATATTGTTCTAATTTCACAGACTTCAATAACATACTAATAAAAAAGCCTGGGATAGGATTCAGATAAAGACGACTAAACTGGTTAAGAAGGTGGAGGCTGCTGCTATTGTTTCCATCTAAAGAGCCAGTTTCACATATAAATCAAATCTGTAGAGTAGATGGTTGGTTCATGTGTTTCAAAGACATATGAACACAATTTCTCCAGTGACTCAGAGACAATTATTATTTTACTTTCAAGAAAATTGAAAGTTTATTCATGCATATTTTGATTACATTATGCACAATTTGTATGAAACAGGTTATAACCTTATAAGATATTGATAAGTTGATAGTAATGATTAAAATATACATAAAATTGGGATAAGGAGTGTTTGATCCCAGGCTGCAACTTCACTCTCTCTTTTGTCTCTGAGATGAAGAAATGGTTTGTCTCATTTTAATTGAGAGCTATGGTGTGAAATTATAGATTAAAAATATATGTCATTAATATTTTAAAGAAAATGTTTCTGATGCTAATGGGAGAATATTGAATGTGATTGGCTTAATTTTTTAAACTTCTGGTCTCACATAGTAGATGGCCCCAGGGCAGGGCCTCTCCAGGGTTGGCAGCTCACCAGGCCAGGCATCACCTGTGTCCCTGGAACTTACACCTCATCCCTCTGTCAGATTCAACATTTCGATCCCTGACATGATAGTAAGATTCCTGCAGCTTTAGGCTTCATATTCTCTCACAACACCTTCCAAAGGCAGGAAAAGGAGACTTAATTGCTGTGTGCTTCTATAAGGAGTAAGTGAACATTTCCTAGAGTGTTTCCACCCTTTATGGAGTGAGCCTGCTTCCCCTGACACCCACGGAAGAGAATGAGCAAATTCATATCTTCTTTAGAAAGAAAGACACAAAGAAATGTTAGATAGAGTAGAGGACAATGATTTTAAAATAGTGTCTGACCCTGTTAAATTTTTAGAGTTTAAATTAATTCCTCAAGAAGGCCTGCAGGGTCCTGCATAAAGTTTTGTTTTGTTTTGTTTTTTTTTTAATATTATCAAATGTCAGCCCTTTACACTTCAATACAATTATGAAGAAAATAAACAAGAGTATTATTTGCTTTTAGTACTTAAAATGTGGATTGTTATTTTTAAAGATTTATTTATTTATATTTCCTCTCTTCTGCCCCTGAGATGGCTCCTTCATCTGTCTTGCTCACTGTGTCTGCTCACTGTATCTGCTCAGATCTTGAGGAGGCACCTGAAACTGAACCCAGCTCCTCCCATAGGGAGGCGGGTGCCCAATCGCTTGAACTGCATCTTCTCCCTGCTCATATGTCTCCTCGTGGTGTTTCCTTGTTGTGTCAGCTCGCTGTCTGCTCATCATCTTTCGGAGACACAGGGAACTGAACCCAAGACCTCCCATGTGGCATTTTTTTCCATTTCTTCCCTACTGTCTTACTTTTTTACAATTTGTCTTCAAAGAAGTGTTAGGTCACAATAAAGTCACATAGAGAGTATAAGGGACTCCCATATACTCAACATCTTCCTCCTTTCCCCCCTTCCCATATTAATAATGTTTTTACATGTGCATGGTACTTTTGTTACAATAGATTTACAATATAGAAACATAGCTACTAACCATTGTCAATGGTTTACATTATGGTTTACATTTTAGACCTTACACTTTTATAAATTTTTGATGAATTTTAACATGGCCTGTATCTATAATTGCAAGGTCAGGCAGAACACTTCCATTGCCCCCTAAAAACCCCCTCTTTGTTCTTTTCTATTCTTCCTTTTCCCTCCCCTCAAGGCCCTCAGTGACCACCAGGCTTCACTCCTTGAAGTACAAGATTCATAGATTCTTGCAACAACGCTGAGTGTTTGACACATTACTCTGTGTCTGTGTTCTATTAGGAACTGCCCATACTCTCAAAGGACACCCTCTCCTCTGTTTGAAAACATTTCGGGCCTCCCCAGGGCAGCAGTCCCACTCCTTCCCACTAATTATGTGGGTCTCCCCCCACTGATACAGCACACTATGACAAAATGCTCACTTGCACATTCTCCAGAAGATTGCCTCAGGTACACCCTGTCCCAAGTGCCCCTCCATACAACACCCTAATCCAAAAACCCTTCCTTGTCATATTGCCAAAAGAGCTTTCTCAACATTGTAGTTTCACACGTACCTGCCATTCCCCAGTGTTCACCTGCTCCCTCCAAGTTTCCCCCCAGTTCCATGGATGGTCCAACACATCCTCCTCACCCTACCACCATGTCAAACTTGCACCACCCAACCCAATAGTATCCCAGGAAATAGAAAGGTAGAAGAAGCTGTGAGCCAATGAGTCAATTCGGGCGAAATCTATGATAAAGTGGAAGTGAGTAGTAGTGCAGCGAAGTGACACCTTACACATTTGTTACTACAAAGCTTCTTTCCCAAAGCCCCAATGGCTCCATTTATTCCCAAGTAAAACCCCGTGTGCCTCTGCATGATATGTACTTCCCTCATATCCTAGGCTGTAGGCATATGTGACTGGTAAATTGCTGTCAACTCATCTGTCTAGCATCAGCGTCGTGTTTGGTCATCTCAGATGATTTTGAATGGAGGTTTCTTCCTTTACCAATGGGATAAATAGGAGGTCGTCAGAACACATAAAGATCAGAATTAAGAAGTAAAATTACCCTATTCGGAGCGGACATGATGTCTACTTAAAAAATCTCAAGTGGGGAGCAGATGTAAATTAATGGTTTGAGTGTCTGCTTCCCACAAGGGAGGTCCCGGGTTTAGTCCCCGTGTGCCTCCTTAAAAGAAAAGCAAACAACAAGCAAACAACAAAGAAAAAAGCAAACAAACTCAAAGGAGATTATGTGGCTCAGAGGTTGAGTGCTGGATTCCCACATACAAGGTCCCAGGTTCAATCCCTGACCTTGATACAAATATATATACACACACAATCGACAAAACAAATGAACAAAGATACAAAAACACCCTAGCACTAACAGGGGAGTTCAGCAAGGTTGCATACTTGGAGATCAAGAGAAAAAAAATCATATTTCTATATACATCACTGAAGGCATAAATCAAGAATTAAAAATATAATAACATTTACAATCAGTCAAAAAAAGAAAACACTTAGGCATAAGTCTAACAAAACACATACACAATATGCATTCTGCAATGCTGATGAAGGAAGATACAAATGAGTGGAGAACAAACTGTGTTTATCAACTGGAAAACTGATATCCAGCCTTATCTCCCTAAATTGATATCCAAGTTTAACACAATATCTATTTAAATCCAAGCAAAAATTTTAGTCAATATACACAAGGATAGTCTAAAATTTATATGGAAATGCAAAGGATCTGGAAGAGCTGAAATTAATACTATGAAAAATAATGTTGGAGAAATCATTGTAACCAATTTAGGCTTCCATAAAGCTAAGGTAAGCAAGACTGATTGATATTTTCAGACAGATAGATGCATAGATCTATGGAATGGTATAAAGAATCCAAAAATATACCCACAGAAGTAGAACCAATTCCTTTTTGACTTAGATGCAAAGCAATTCAATGGAAGGATGATAGTCTTTTTAAACAATGGTGCTGGAATAAGTGGTTATCCAAAGGCAAATAGACAGAAAGAAACTTGACCTAATCTCACACATCCTTCCCAAATTCATCCAAATTATATTTAAAAAGCTAAATGTAAATTCTGAAACTATAGACATTTTAAAAGAAAACAAAGCAGAAAATCTTTGTGACCTGGGATTTGGTGAAGAATTCTTAGACATGACAGGAAAAGCATGATCCATGAAAGAAAAACATCAATACATGCGGCTTTACCAAAATTTAAAATATTAGTCTGCAAAATAGCCTGTGAAGAGGATGAAAAGATGAGCTAGAGACAAGGAGAAAATGTTTGTAAACCATGCATTTCACAAAGTGCATGTAGCTAGTTTATATAAAGATATCTCCAAACTTCGCAGTAAAAATAAAACAATGAACAACAATTGCAAAATAGGCAAAAGACATGGAGGCATTTTATCAAAGAGGATGTATAGATGGCAGATGAGAACAAAAGATGTTCAACATCACTAACAGAGCAAAGCAAATTAGGAATATGATGACAAATCACTACACACTTAGGACAACTGCTAAAACAAAAAATACTGACAATGCCAAATGCTGGTAAAGAGGTGGGAAAACTGGATCAGTCATACATAGATGGTGAGAATGTAAATTTGGAAAGATCCCTGGAAAATTCCTTAAATGCTAAATGCACTCTTACCATAGGACCCAGAAATATGATTGCAATTATCAAAGAGTAATTAAAACTTATGTTACACATAAACCTGACACAAATGTTTCTAGCAGCTTTATCTGTTATAACTCAAAATTAGACACATTAAAAATATTCAGCAAACTGTGGTACAGTTGTAGCATGGAAACCTCCTCACCACTCTCATCAAAGGTTATTATGTTGAGTCAGAAGAGCCAAATTCAAAAGCTCATATACTGTGTGATTTCATTTATACATCATTCTTGAAATGGAAAAATTATAGAGATGGAGAACAGTGTAGGGGTTATCAGGTTCAGAGACGTGGGGAGGTGGAGATTCTGACTATAAAGGGGTATCATGAGGGAGACTTCTGAGGCAATGGAAGAGTTCCAGACTTCATTGTGGTGGTGGCCATACAGATCTACAAATATGAAAGATGGCATAGGACTATACACAAATATTGTAGCCGTGTCAGTTCCTGGATTTCCATATTGAACTAAAGTTACTTAAGATATAATCATTTGGAGAAACTGGATGAAAGGTACACAGGACCTCTCTGTAGTGTCTATACAATATTCTCAGACTATGTCAAAATTTCAAAAGGATTTTTTTAAAGCCTACCTTTCTGGCTAGATTAAAAAACACTGATAACACCAAATGCCTTCAAGGATTTGGAGCAAGAGGGATTCTCATCATGGTGGGAAGGCAAAATTGTACCACCATTTTGGAAGACAGTCTGGTCGTTTCTTACAAATCTAAACATAGGCTTACTACACGATCCAGCAGTCACTCTCAGGTATTTACACCAATGATTTGAAAATGTATATCCATGCAAAACCCTATACACAAATGTTTAGAGTATCTTTATTTGTAATAGCCAGAAAATGGAATCAAACAAGGTGCCCTTCAAAGGGTGAATGAATAAACAAACTGTGGCACATCCATACAATGGAATATTATTTAGCAATCAAAGAAATGAATTATTAAGAAATGAAAATACATGGATGAATCTTACATGCACTTTCCTAAGTGTAAGAAGCCAATCTGAAAAAGTTATATACTATCTTATTCCAACTTTATGACAGTCTGAAAATGGCACAACTTTAAAGATGATAAAAAATTCAGAGGTTTCCAGAGGTTCAGAAGAAGGAGAGGAGGGATGAATAGATGGAGCACAGAACAGTTTTAGGGCAGAAAAACCATGGTGGATATATGACATTATGCATTTGTCAATACCCCAGAACTGTGCAACACAAACAGTGAAACTTAAAGTAAGCCATAGACTTCAGTTAAGAATAATGGTTCATAATTGTAACAAATCTGCCAAGCTGTTTATAATAGGAAAAACTAGACGTGGGTAGGAGAAGAGAATGTATATGGGAACTCTGTGCTTTCAGTACAATTTTTCTGTAGACCTACACTGGCACTAAGAAAAGAGATCCATAAAAAAAAAGTTTTCTTACATGGCAAGATATGAATTTAGCTATTGTATTTCACTCCATACTTGTCTGCATTTTAGTACATTATCTACTGTAAATCTATTTATTTTATAAACAGAAGAATTGGAGCTATATAAAAAAACACTATGCTGATTCTGTCTTAAATTCTCTCACAATTCTGCTCTGGTTCTTTAGCCACATCTATGGAAATTTGCTATTCATTAGTAAGTCTTATAAAATCTTTCTGCCTTTGTTTATGCTGGTTTTGTTTGCTTCTCTTAGCTTTTATTTAACCTTCAGTTTGTAAAAATTCTGAGGAAAAATAATGGAATTCAAATTTTTGCTATATTATTATTGCTAAATTAATCTTCTCTGTACAAGGCTTACATTTTCTTATTTAATTTTCAATGTAACTCTGTGAAGTAAATATTAACATCAAAGAGGAATCTTTAAGTTGTGTAATATTCCAATGAGTGCATAGCCAAGAAATAGTAGAGTCAAGATGAAGCCCAAGTCTCACTTATTTCAACACTACGCATATGCCAGCCTATCATTCTCTCATGAATGATTTACTTTTATGGTTTAGGGTAGATTCTGTAGCTGTTCTAGAAATAAATATGCAGTCATATCTTCCCCCACCCCACTCCTGCCATCATGGGACATGACTCCCCGGGTGAGCCTCCCTGGCACCAAGGGATTATCACCAAGAGCCAACTAACAATGGATGTGAAAAATCCCTGACCAGAATGAGGAAATACTAAATACAAATGAGTTTTTATGGCTAAGAGATTTCAAAGTGAGTTAGAAAGTCAATCCAGGAGTTACGCTTATGCACATTTGTGCAAGATCTCACTGGCTGCCACAATAAACAATGCCTCAAACAGTGGGGCTCCTGAGGGCTCTACAGACCTCTAGACACTTTAAGCAGGGCAACAAGATGAGGAATTTGACACATTGTCAGTAGGTTTTCCTTTGGATTTTATGCTCCCCAGTGTAACGTTTATAGTTTCCTACACATGGATCTTTGCCCTTTTTATTTGAACTTATAATTAGCACTATATTTTTAAAATATATATCCCAGAGACTTAAATCTTCCAGCTGTTCATGGGCTGGTTGAGCCCTGATTCTCAGCAGAGTTGCAACACCTACTCCCCAGATCAATGGACTCACCTAGGACTGCTATCAAGGAGATGATGATGGACAACAATCATCCCAAGGAACAGAGAGTGTCTATAACTGCAGTCAATATAGTTCCATCTATCTGCCCCATGGGATCTAAGTCTCCGGTCAATTAAAAATAGAATTGGGGAAGCGGCTGTGGCTCAATCAGTAGGGCTCCCGTTTACCATATGGGAGGCCCCGGGTTCGGTTCCCTGGGCCTCCTGGTGAAGGCAAGCCCGCCCGCACGGCGTGGTTAGCTGACCCAGCGAGCACAAGCAGCAAGGGGGGGATAAATGAATAAATAAATAAAATCTTAAAAAAAAAATAGAACTGGGCTTTCTTGGAATATGGCAACTGAGTAGGTAGGCAGAAACTGACCCTCACACACAAAAAAGCGGAGATAAGGCAGAGACCTATCTAAAGAGGGTACTTTGGAGATATTTAGAACAGGAAGGTATTCTGAGTAATCTAGGAGCGTACTGGAATATTAAAGAAGCCAAATGAAAACCATGAGTTGCTTGTCCTTGTGGCTGGAAACAGCACATATACCTTGCCCACAGGGCAAGTAACATCGGTGCCCCTGGCTTGCTGATGCTAACGGACTGGGAGGGGATGTTCCCCGGTAGGAAGAAGGGACTTTCAGAGGGTGTAGAGTGGTTTCTTTTCTGTGAGTTTGGCCAGGTGAGCCCTCATTGAATCTCAGAAGGGACCCTGACCTGATGGGGAGAGAGGCGGGGGATCTCCTCAGGCAGGCTGTCACACCCAGCCACCAGGGGAGAGCAAACAATTAGATTAGAGAGGGTGCAGGTACAGGCACCTAATCAGCAGGACTCTAGGAAGCTGCAGAAGTCTACAAAGGCATGGGAGAAAGGAGGCAGATAGCTCTCTGAAGACCGATCAATCTAAGGAAACAATTTAGCTCAGTTCAGGAATCTTGCTTTGTATAAACAAGGCCCTGGCTCAATTCCTGGGAGATTCAAGAGAGTTATCCATGTGGTTTTCAGGCATCCAGCTGATACATTATGACAGGGAACATATAGACATTATGTTTGTTTTAGGCTTTCTTGGATCTTTTTTTTTTTTTTTTTTTTTTTTTAAGTTTCCTTTTTTATTTTAATCACTAAAACCCGGTACATCACCTGCAGAGGGTAGCCTACAGGGTTATTAATTGATGAACACCATCCACCTGAGAAGCTCCTTAGGGGTCTAAAGGGAAGGCTGTTCATCCTTGGTGGTTTTTTCTTGTTGTTGTTGCTACTGTTTTGTTTCTAGTTTGTTGTGTTTCCATTGTCTTTGTTTCCCCATATTTTTTTCTTTCATTGATTTTTTCTACCTACTTTATTTCGTTTCTTTCCTTCATTGTTCTATCTTCTGTTTTTTGTTGATTTTCTTTCATTCCACCTCTTTTGTTTGGTCTTCAATTTTTAGAATTTTTACTTCTCTCTCTCACTCTTATTTTCTCTGTTTTATTTCCTTGTTTACTTTTTCTTTTTTCTCTTTTCCTTTCCTCTTTTCTCATCCTCCGGCCTCTTAATTTTTTCTATATATTTTTTTCTATTTTATTTCTCTTTTCATTTTTTCCATTCCACATTTTAAAATCTTATTCCTCTGTACTTCCTATGGTTTTTCACTTGTGTTAATTATTTATTTTCCTAGGTCTTGTACAGCTCCTCTTCTACCATTTTTATTGTTATTACTATTATTCTTTTACAGTTTCTTATCTCTTTCCTTTTCTTAGTTCCTAACTTTTATTCAAGGGAACATAGACAACAGAAAGGAAATAGAATAATAGGAATGAAATATCAAAGTGAAACTTTACAAGAAATAAAAAAACAAAATAAAACCATAGAGTAGAAAGAGAAGCTAAGCAAATGAATAAACCCATCAAGATAAACAGATGCTTAAGCACCAACAAAAAATTAAAAGCCATACTAGGAAACAGAAAGATATGGCCCAGGCTAATGAACAAACTAAGAAACAGGAAGAGATGCTGAACATGGAACAACTAATCAAAGATATCAAGCAAATATCATGAATCAACATAATGAAATGAAGGGGGAGATTAAGAATATTAAGAAGACACTGGGAAAACATACCAAAATAATTGTAAACATAAATAAAAGGATAACAGATATAATGGTGATGAATGGCACAAGGCAAGAAATGAAAAACACACTGGAAGCACGAAACAGCAGATTTCAATAGGTGGAGGAAAGAATAAGTGAGTGGAAGACACTATAGATGTGGAAGACAGTACATCTGAAATCAGACAGATAGTTGGACAGATAGATAAAAAGATAGAAAAAAACCCACAGGGACATAGGGACTTGAAGGACAACATGGAATGCACAAACATGTGGATTATAGGCATCCCAGAGGGAGAAGAGATGCGAAAGTGGACAAAAGGAGTATTGGAGAAAATAATGGCTGAAAATTTACCAACTCTATTGAGGGACATGGACATACATATCCAAGAAGCACAGTGCATCTCAAACAGTACAAATCCTAACAGGACTACGCCGAGACATATACTTGTCAAATTGTACAATGCTCAAGACAAAGAGAATACTGAAAGCAGCAAGAGAAAAGAGATCCATCACATACAAGAAAGCTTGGTAAGAGTAAATGCTGATTTCTCATCTGAAACCATGGAGGCAAGAAGGGAGTGGTTTGACATAGTTAAGGTGCTAAAAGGAAAAAAATCTCCAGCCAAGAATTCTCTATCCAGCAAAGCTGACATTTAAAAATGAGGCAGAGTTCAAAATATTCACAGATAAACAGATATTACAAGAGTTTTTCAATAAGAAAACTGCACTTCAAGAAATATTATAGGGAATTTGGCAAGTTGAGTGGAAAAAGCAGGAGAGAGAGAGAGAGAGCTGGAGGAGAGTGTAAGAATAACCAAAAAGATAAAAAGAGAAGTAAGCAACATATGGCATAAATAAACCTAAAGAAAATATGGCTAATATAAGTAAATCCTTGGTTCTAATAACTCTGAATGTTAATGACTTAAACTCTCCAATCAAGAGACACAGATTGGTAGAGCAGAATGGATAAGGAAATATGATGCATCTATATGCTGTCTACGAGAAACTCATCTTAGACCCAGTGAAACAAGGAGGTTAAAATTGAAAGCACTGTTAGAGGAAATCAAAGAAGACCTAAATAAATGGAAAAATATTCCCTGTTCATGCATATGAACATTAAGCATCGTTAAGATATCTGTCCTACCCAAACTGATTTACAGATTTAACACAATCTCAATAGATATTACCATAGCATTTTTTTTTTTTTTTTACTGAATTGGAAAAACTAACAATGAAATTTATATGGAAGTGCAAGGGGCCCTGAATACAAAAGGAAAATGACTTGAGGAATCACACTTCCTGACTTTAAAACATACTACAAAGCTACATTGGTCAAAATGACATGGTATTGGCACAAGGATAGACATACTGACCATGGAACCGAGTTGAGAGTTCTGATATAGATCCTTGCATATACAGTAACCTGATATTCAACAAGGCCACCAGGCCCATTCAACTGGCAGAGAATGGCCTCTTCAGAAATGGTGCTTGGAAAACTGGATAGCCATATCCAAAAGAATGAGAGAGGAACACCATCTCACCCCTACCCAAAAATTAACTCAAGATGGATCAAAGATCTAAATATAAGAGCCAAGCCCATAAAGATCTTGGAAGATAATGTACGGAAGCATCTAGAGGACCTTGAATTAGGAAATGGTTTCATGAACTTTACACCCAAAGCACAACCAATGAAAGAAAAAATGGATAAATGGGCCTCTACAAAATTAAAAACTTTTGCACCTCAAAGGAGTTTGTCAAGAAAGTGAAAAGGCCGCCTACTCAATGGGAGAAAATATTTCATAACCATATATCTGATAGGGTCATAATATCTAGCATATATAAAGAAATTCTATGCCTTGAAAATAAAAAGACAAGCAACTCATTTGAAAAATGAGCAAGTGTTTTGAACAGACACATCTCCAAAGAAGAAATACAAATGCCTAAAAAACACATGAATAGATGCTCAAAACCACTAGCTATTAGGGTAATGCAAATCAAAACTACAATGAGATATCATCTTAAACTCATTATACTGGCAGCTATTAAAAAATAAACATAGGACTACAAGTGTTGGAGAGGATATGGAGGAATAGGAATGCTTATCCACTGCTGGTGGCAATGTAGAATGCGGCAGCCATTGAAGAGGACAGATTGGCAGTTCCTGAGGAAGCTAACTATAAAACTGTCATATGATCCAGCAATCACACTACTGGGTATATACCTAAAAGAATTGAAAACAGGGGCATGAACAGATATATGCACACCAATGTTCATAGTGACATTATTCACTATTGCCAAAAATTAGAAACAACTCAAATGTCCATCAACAGATGAATGGATAAACAGATTGTGGTACATGCATACAATGGAATATTACTCAGCTGTAATGAGGAATGCAGTATTAACACACATGATAACATGGATGAATCTTGAAGACCTTATGTTGAGTGAAGCAAGCCAGGCATGGAAGAACAAATATTACATGAAGCCAATCTCAAAAGCTCATATAGTGTATAATTTAGTTTATGTATCATTCTTGAAATGGCAAAATTTTAGAGCCAGAGAACACTTTAGGCATTAACAGTTTTAGAGACATGGGGAAGTGGGGATTATGACAATAAAGGGGTGTCACCAGGGAGACCTCTGAGGCAATGGAAGAGTTCTGGACTTCATTGTGGTGATGCTTACACACACATTGCAGCCATAACAGTTTCCAGGTTTTCATATTGTGCTAAAGTTACTTATGATATAACAATTTGGACAAACCAGGTAAAGGCACACAGGTCCTCTCTGTACTCTCTTTGCAATATCCCGAGAATCTGTAATTATTTCAAAATGCCTTTTTAAAAGAGTGGCTTTCTGGCTAGAATAAAAAATACTGAAAACACCAAATGCTGGTGAGGATCTGGAGCAAGAGGGATTCTCATTCATTGTTGGTGGGAAGGCAAAATGATACCATCATTTTGGAAGACAATCTGGTCGTTTCCCACAAAGCTAAACATAGGCGTATTACACGATCCCACAGTCACTCTCAGGTGTTTACCCAAATGAATTGAATAAAGTATATCCATGGAAAAACCTACACACAAATGTTTAGAGTAGCTTTACTTATACTTGCCAGAGAATGGAAGCAACCAAGGTGTCCTTCAGTAGGTGAATGAAAAAGAAACAGGCAGTTACACCTTAACTGAATAATTTACAACCCCCACTAACCCCCATCTCCGGCAGGTAAACCAGGGCATCCCAACTGTGAGACCCAGCAAGAGATCCCCCAATTCAATTCCTGTGGGCTCAAGGCCATTAACTCTCATCTCTTGCCCTTTTTTCCTGATTAAAAAAGAATAGTTGTGTAATATAGTGTTCGATTAAAAAAAAAAATTTACATGTATCCATTACATTTAATTGAGAAATGTATATATTTATTCATCTGTGTTTACTTTTTAGTTTTTAATTGTTTATATTTTCAATTATTAAATGTACAAAATAAAGTTTAAAAAAAAGAATCTAAACAACAACAACAACAAAAAAGAAACTGTGGTACATCCATACAATGGAATATTATTCTGACATCAAAAGAAATGAGTTATCAAGAAATGAAAAGAAATGCATGAATCACTTTGTTAAGTGTAAGAAGCCAGTCTGAAAAAGTTATATACTGTCTGGTTCCAACTTTATTATATTCTGAAAAAGGCACGGCTTTAGAGACAATAAAAAGATCAGAGGTTGTCAGAGGTCAGAAGAAGGAAAGGAGGGATGACTAGGTGAAGCACAGGACAGTTTTAGGGCAGAAAAACCATTCTGTATGATATCGTAGTGGTAAATATATGACATTATGTATTTGTCAAATTCCCAGAACAGTGCAACACAAACAGTGACTCCGAAAGTAAACCATAGACTTCAGTTAAGAATAATGGTTCAAAATATTAACAAATGTGCCATGTGTTAAAATAGGAAAAACTGGAGGTAGGTAGGGGAGCAAAAGGTATATGGGAACTCTGAGCTTTCTGTACAATTTTTCTGCAGACCTAAAATGGCATTAAGAAAAATGGTCCATTAAGAGAAAAACTTTCTTACATGGCAAGATATGAATTTAGCTTTTCTTTTTTTATTCCATACTTGTCTGCATTTTAGGATATTATCTAATGTAAATGTATTTTATTTTATAAACAGAAAAATTGGAGCCATGTAAAAGAAACACTACGCTGATTCTATATGAAATTCTTTCACAATTTGGCCCTGCTTTTTAAACCACAGGTACAGAAAATTTCAATTTATTAATAAGTTTTATAAGATCTTGCTGCCCTTGTTTATACTGGTTTTGTTTTATTCTCTTCAAAAGGAGTTTTTTTGTCCCTTCTCCAAGAAAGAGCAAATGCCTGCAGCTGGCTGGGGCGGAGGCCATCACCCGAATTTGACCGTCTCACACCCTACCCCTGAAGGTGATGACCCTGGAAATAGTGGGGGTACACTGAAGCCATATACCACAACACCATTATACACGGCAACAAACAGACAGTATACATCCCATCCCAATGAGGGTGACTTCTAATCCCCATTTCCAGGTTCCTAGGGAGTTCCACCAGTCCCATTCTGGGTCAGCTTGTAATTGTTGGATTTGCTGGACCTCACGGTTCATGTCCTTTAGAGCGGCATGTATGGATTCTTTATGATGGAGAATGTACACAAAACATTTGGTATGTATCAAGGCACATGTGCCCTCTTGGGCTGCAGTAAGTAAATCTAGGGCAATGCAGGTTCTTTTTATTTTTTATTTTTATTTTTACCGGGAGGTCCAGGGTATCGAACCCAGGTCCCTCCATATGGGAGATGGACCCCCAACCATTTGAGCCACATCCATCCCCCCAACCATGTGGTTTTGTAACACAATGTGGTGATCTGATCAGTTTCCTCTGTTAACTGGGCAATTACATACTCAGAAGCATTTAAAGCTTGCGCAGTGTGCCGTGCTAAGGATTCTACATCTAATTCTTCTTTAATGGCCACGCCTCCAGGACTAAGTATAGCTAACGGGTAGAACCACCACGGGGCTTGCCAGATTCTGTGCCATCTGTGATATACAGTATCCCAGTTGTGGGATAACTAGGGCAAGGTGGAGAAGATCCACCCCAGTATCAAGGGGTGTCCCCATGTACATCCCCTGTCCAATCAGCAGGAAGGTATGGCCACTCGGGTCCACAAACCCACAAATATCCCTTGAGCAGCTGGTCTGTGAGTTTTGTACCTGTATATGGCAGACCATTCCACCAATGGGAGCCACCTGTAACATTCTGAGTAACATTACACATATGAATGGGGATCTCCCCTGCCAGTCGGCGGGGATCCCTCTTTTGTTCAGTACATTTAGATGTTGCCCGTAATCCAATTTTTAATAATCCATTGTATCTCTCAATTGTACCCGCTGCTAAAGGATTATAGGGGATATGAAAGGTCCATTGAATCTCCTGTTGATGAGCCCATAGTTTCACGTGTTGCCAACAAAAGTGGGTACTCTGATCACTTTAAATTACCATGGATGGCCATACAGGGCACACAGTTGCCCTAAAGCATGAATCGTGCTGATCTGTGTTGCTTGGGCAGTGAGGTAGACAATTAACAAACTGGAGGCAGTATCCATGGCTGTAAATATATACAGACACTGCTCGTTCAAAGGCAGTGGCCCTACATAATCCACCTGTCACCAAGTCAAGGGGACTTGACCAGGCTCAATCTGTCCTATGATACATGACAAAGGCCATTCACTCATGAGAGAGCATTTTGGGCATCCTCTACATGCCTCCCATAGATCTTTCATTCCTACTTCCAAGCCCCATAAATGGGTGGCTTTTGACATGGTGGTGACTCCTGCATGCATCAATTGATGATGCAACCATGTGACAATGTCCTGCACAGTAGTTACCTTCAGGGTAAATTTTGTTAACTAATCTGTTTCATCATTTCCAGGACAAGCCAGTGGGCAGTGAGTGGCCACATGATATATCATAACCTCTTTTGAAAGCCCCCATTCCCAGAGGTCTTCCCACATGGCTCTTCCCTTATAGGTCTATGGGTCATGAGCCAATCCATTTGTTTCCACTCTGGTAATCACACTGTAAGGCCTTTACAAGCAGCCCAGATATCAGTACAAAGAGTTAAAGGGCTTTCTTCCTTTCTACAATGATCCACTCAGCCCGTAATTCGGCCTTTTGGCTACTTTGACCATTTCATATCATGTGGTGTCAGTTTTAGGTTGGATGGCTACAGCCATCCACTGAGTAGGCTGGTCTCGACTGGCCCCATCTGTATACCACGCAGACTGGGACTGTCCCTTCCCCAGCCTTAAAGGGGGATTGGGCATCCTGGATGGGGGTTACTTCTGCCTTGGGACTAAATGTTCCTGCATATGTTAGGGGTCCCAAAGCCTGTTGCAGTTCTTTACTTAGAGGACTGGAAGCAAAAGTGCTTCACTGCTCTAAGTATGCACCCCACTTAGCAAGGGTTGCTGTTTGAACCATTCCAATACAAGGCTGGGCTATCCAGTTTTATACCTAGCCTTTGATGGGGTAGGTGGGGATTATTTTCACTGGGGCTTCTCAAGTTATAGTTTCAGTACTGTGGGCCATGGCACATACAGCGACTAATTGCTTTTCTATCAAACTATAATGTTTTTCTGTTTATTTCCACAGTTGGCTCCAAAATCCAATTGGCTGACAGAGTCATTCTTTAAGTTGCCATAGACCCCAACCACACCCCTCCTCTGTGATATGCACATCTAATTCAAATGGTTGACGAGGTTTTGCCACCAGGAGAGCCTGAGCCTGTTTAATGGTCCACTTGGCGGCCTCAAATACCATCTTGGCTTCATATGTCCAGTCCCAGGTGACCCCCTTTCAGGTCAACTTATACAGTGGCTACAAAATCTGGGCCAATTGTGGTACAAAGACTCACCAATACCCCAAAAGACCCAAAAAAACCTGTAAGCGTTGCACCACAGTGGGGCAGGAAAGTCTTGTTTTTATCAACAATGCTTCTGGGATTACTTTTGTCTTACCCGACCACACAATACCCAAAAATTTGACAGATAAGCCAGGCTCTTGCAACTTGTCCTGATTTATCACCCATCCTCACTCCTGAAATGAGCAATCAATGTGGGCACCACCACTTCCAAATCTGCAAGAGAATCAGAGGTTAACATAACATCATCAACATAAAGAAACAATTTTATTGTTCCTGAGTGCTTCCGTTGTTCTAAGGCCTTAGCCACTAAGCTATGACAGATGGTGGGGCTATGAATATATCCCATCAGCAAAACTGTAAAAGCCCATTGATGTCCTTCCCATGTGAAGGCAAACTGATCCTGTGTGGTGTCAGTGATACCAATGGAAAATAATGCATTTGCCAGGTCCAAAACAAAATGATATGTCCGCAAGGTAAGAGTCAATGTGTCACGAGATCCAAAATAGAGGGCACAGCGGCATGGAGGGAAAGAACCACCTTGTTCAACTCTCGGTAATCAACAGTCATACGCCAAGTCCCATCCAGCTTGCGCACAGGCCATTCTGGAGCATTGAAGGGGCTGTGTGCCTCCCAGAGGATATGAACTTTAGCCAGTTCCTTAATGGTAGCAGTGATTTCATCGTGTCCACCTGGTAATACATACTGCTTTATCATAATGGTCCTGCGAGGCTCCAGTAAGGTCAAGGGCAGATGATGAGCATGTCCCCCACACTACAGGCTTAACCTCTCAGAGAAGCAAAGGGAATTCTCCAATAGTAGTTTGCAAGGTAACATTACACAGCACAACTACGCAGGTATATACTCCAGAATGGAGGAGATGCACATTGAAAATTCCAGGGGAGGTAGGCGACCAATTCTCAAGATTGGCTTGGTCCGGACAACCCATAAGGACCCCTAGCCTGTTTGTCCATATCCATCTACATAGGTGTACGTGCCCGGGAATTTTTCAGGCTGTTCATATAGGAGTGTACATTCAGCTCTTGTGTCCACTAGGACAAGAACTCACTGAACATTTTGTGGGGACAAAGGGATGGCTAGTTCCATGAAGGGCCTCTGGTGTTTCCAAGGGTCCCCATCTCAGACTCCTTTGCCTTCATCCTATGTAAAGGTAAATGCTGGCTTGGGGGATCCCTCTGGGGTATTTGTCAAATAATCACTCAATTGAGCAACTGCCCGTATCTACTTTTTCCTCTGCACAATGCACCTGTGTTGGCTCTAACTGGTGCCAAAGATCCAATAGGACCATATTCAGCTTCCCATCTTTCTTGGCCCGGTCTACTCTGGAAGCCAACAAATCATTCCACATCTGCATGTACATCACCTTAATCGGCCCCCTTCGAGAGTTCTGTCCTTTTGGCTTTGCTGCCCTCTTGGGAGTGAAACGATCCCTTCCTTCCATAGACATGGGATGGGTTTACCTCTCCCAAGCTGACCATCATGGCTATCATTTCATGCACTGGTCAACCAACATATGGGGTGAGAATTGCCATCAGGGACCTGAACTATGGGGACACTGCATGCTGCACTAAATGATCTCTCATTCGGCTCATAAACCATTCCATATCTGGTCCTTGATTACCAGGATTAAAAACGGCATTACACATGCCCATCACATGGACTACTAGTTGGCATAGGTTGCCCATCTGTTGTAATTCAACATGGAGTTAGACGATGCTGGGAATCATCCAAAGAAAGATTGAGATCAGGGGACCTCACTCCATGTGGAATGCAGGCAAATCTATTTAAGTTGAAGCTGCTTTTATACTACTGGGCTGATAATCAAAGTAGAGTATCCTTTGCTAGTTCCTCTACTTGCCATGTAAGAGCACTGCCAGTTCCTGTATTTCTAGATAATCTTTCTTCGGAATTCATACAATAGCTTCTTAGTGGTGATTACATTCTGCTCTGCTTCCTTCTGCTGGCATCTGCAGTATGCAGTGTCCTTGGAGACATTTACTAATGTTTCTCTGCCAGCAAGCATTCTTTCCAAATGCTTAACCCTTTATGCTCAGGCTCTCAGTATCTTTCCCAACATTTCCCCCTTTTTTGTTTTTGTCCAGGGTGACTGTGAGTGTCTTAGGTTGCCCTCCTCTGAAGGTCTTACCCGTCACTGAATACCAGCCAAGCTCCATGGACAGGGGTTTGAGTTAAGGGTTTTAAGCAGAATCAAGTTATTGGCATGGCTGGCCTTTTCAGCCCTATTAATGCAGGACAGCAGGGCTTTGTGAATGCCTCCTAATGCAGTTAAAAGCAACAGAGCACCAATGATTACCATACCAAAGTTAGCAAGTATAGAGGTTGATTTCCACCAATGTAAGGGGTTTATTTTATTTAATTGATCTGTTACTGATTGCCAAAATTCGCTTCCTAGAAGGATAGTAAGTTAATTTTGAGACATGCTCAAAATCCTTTTTTGCAAATCTGTAATTTCTATAGATAAATTTGTGTGGTGACCTATTAAATGATTTTTAATTTTTTCCCATTTATAGTGGGAATCATTGTATGGGAGAAGAGTGATACAAAAAAGCACTTTCATTCCAATTACATTTCAATCCTTGTTTTAAATTTAGGTTATATACCTGATCTCCTATTTGTGTAACAGCCATCTTTAAGTTATTAAGCCTATTTTATTAATTTGCTCATCAATATATGCCCGACTATGCCATAGCTCACTAGCATTTGTATGCCAATTTCTAACATATTGTTGTGTTTGGATAGTCTCATGTAGGGCAGTTCCTGCCACAGCAGCAGCTGTAATAATACCTATAAGCCCTAATACAGCAATGATAATTAACCCAATTAAATGTTTGGTTCTTTTCAAATAACGATTTAGAAAATATCAAAGGATTTGACTCTCAGGGGAAGACTGCCAGCAGTGATTCATGAGAACTGGAAGCCATATTCCACAATGCCATCATCCCATTAGAACCGCAGTAGAACTCTCCTGTAAAACAGATTCTGATACACAAGTGTAAAGGGAGCAATTGCTGCAGAAAAACCATGTTTGATTAATGCTCACTGTTCCTACTATAAAAACAATGGGATCCTGTACACCTACTTTAAGAAATGGAGTTGAATTTCTTTTTAAACTGGTAATATTAGTTTTACTGCCTTGCCATTCAAAAATTGGGCCAGTTCCCAAAAATAATTTCCACAAATAATTTTTAGTTTTGTTAAGTTTAGTGTCCCATAGTTGTGGGATAAATCTTCCCTGATGAGTACAATTTAGTCACGTATTTATACTTATGATGTCCCCAAAATTCCAAAAATAATGATAGCTTTCATTAGTTGTTTTTGTTGAATTACTAATTTTCCAATTTATGGTTGTGTTTATATTAGGTTTCGGTATCCCTATAAGGGCCCAATTCTTTACAATTCTATAGGAATCATTAAAGAGCACAACCTCATATGAAACATGGCATGTATGCCATTTATCACTTTGTACTATGATTTTGGGGCTGTATACATGGATCAATGGATCCTATGCAGATAAGACATTCAAGAAAATGCAAAGTTAAATTTCCAATAAATTTTCCTTCCTCCTCAGGTTTTAGAGGAAGGCAAGAATCAACAGGCCCAGGAAAATGAAAAGACTGATTGATATAAACAGGGTAGGATTTGTGCCCCCAAGTGAACAATTCTAAAAGAAGTGGATTAGTAATATAAGCCCAATATGTATAGTTATGTGAAGATGCACTACTTACTGCTGTGGTTGTCAAGGTAAGCATAGCAAGGAATAACTGTGTTAGACTGACATTTTGCCTTTTAAAAGTTACCATCTTTTCTGCTTCCTGTGTCAGCTTCTTCGGTTTGTTCATGTCTAGGTTTAAGACGCCTGGACGGGACCCAAAGCTGGTCTTCTTTATCTGTAGTGATAAGAGCAAAGCCTCGACCCCATATCCTAACTTAACTTCTGCCTTCTCCCGTTGATTATTATTTTCATTCTTCCAATAAACTAGTTGTCTAATATTTTTGTATTTTTGCCTGATATTTGCCAGAAATGCTCTGCTGCTGATGTATCTGATTCTGACTTTCGGCTTAAAAAATTTATTGTAAATAATGCTTGATATAACTATTCTCGCACCTCACCATTTCCCCCTTTTTGTTTTTGCAACATTTATAAACAGGGGTTTAACTGTTATCTTTCCATTTTTTATGATAAGTATACATACATTCACATGCTTACCAAACCAGGGGACACACTGATATACTTGGCTTAGTTTGGGCTAGAGGTTTGGATAGATACAAGATAAACGTTAATATGTATATTTAGTTTAATAAGCTGATATTGACAATTAGAGTGAGAAACATAAATAATATAATCAATTAAAAGATTAAGTCAATATTGAATAAAGTTACAGAATGACAGATAAATAGGGCAGTTTTATATATATACTTACCAATATTTAGCTTTCAGCTGGGAAGTGTTGACTTAGCAATTGATACTAGAGTTTTGGTTGACTGTTTTTAGGATGAATGAATTTGATATTATAGATGTCAATTTGTGAGTATTTTTCTAATTTCTGAGGAAAGGGCCAGCTTCCCCAGGAAGGAACACAACACTCCTTGGGCAGTACATTTTAAGGTTTATGCATCTATCCCTGGGAGAGTGGCCCACTCCCCCAGGGAGGAATACAACACCTGTTGAAATGCACTTTATCTTTTTTAGTTTGTTACAAAACATTCTTGATGTGCTTATTACTTTAATTTTCAATATTTTTCTTGAAATATGAGAAGCATTAACTAGTAAGACATTGGTTTGTTGATTAACAAAGTTTTCTGTATGATGTTTTACTTTTAGGCTTAAACAATACTTACCAAACTGTTTTTTAATACATTTGGTTTCAGGACTGTTGAAACTCAAAATAAGAGATTTACATATACATTTAATAAAACATATTTATGTGTAATATACAAGTTATTGAATTATTTAGGTATGTTTTACATAATTCATAACTACAGTAGATTATATAACAAAAAAACAATAATAAGAGTTTTAATTAGCAGACATTCAATGAATAAACTTTTATTTTTTAAGCATTTAAGATTTTTCATAGCGAAAACTTATTTTATTTGTACAACAGTTTTAAATGTTTTATTCAATTTATAATATATCACATGAACTTAACTATTTTTAGTATTTTTTTTTTAAGGTAAAAGACCAAATCATTTGTAATAGTTTGAAATAAAAGCTACTTTTTTAGGATTTGACTTTGAGAAAGCAGGTTTGAACATTGTGGTTTTTTTTTTAAGTGATAAGACCTGTTTCTCCATGGAAACAATAAAGTTAAAGTACAAGAAGCTATTTTGATAAAACAGACTTTCTTTATTGCATACTGATTATTTAGGAGAAAAACTTTGTAAACTTTTACTAAAACAGACTACTGACTTGAGAAATTTTGAGAAAGAATAAAACTTTATATTATTATACTGTTTGACATTAAGGCTTTTAAATTTTTATAGATAGACTGCTTAAATTTTACTTAGCTTTGACCACAAAAATTCCTTTCCCCAAGCCTTTTGCACTCTTTGTATTCATTCAGCTTTTGTCCCACATTTTACTCTTTCTTAATAACCAGTTATTTTATCTTAGGACAAAATTATTGTCTTTTTCGTTAATAATAAAAACACATCTATATATTTTATATACAAAAGTTACCAAAATGATTTTGGAAACTGTTTTCAGGAAAACCTCTTACAACATACAATGACCATCAATACTAAACAAACTTCTCAAAATGATGATTTAAATTGTTTATATGCCAATATAACTTTTCTTCATTTTAAATACTTAGTGGCATGCAACACTAGAAACAATCCTTTAGAGGCAAGTTGGCAGGGGAGGCTGGCTGCTGACAAGTTTTCATGTCATGAAGTTACTTTTATTATTATTATTAATTTGGTTTTCTGTTTAATAATGACTTTTTGGAATTAGCCATTTAAATATTTCCATTTAAATAGTGTTTCTGCAAATTCCCCTTAACTATCCTTAACCACATAGACTATAGCCATTTTACTTCAAGACAGTTTTACCTTCACAGAACACATTCTCTTAAAATGAATTTATCAAATTTAAGTAGAGCTCTTTTAAGAATTTTCATTTATCAATTTAATAGTACTATCCAGAGGTATCACAATATACACTGACACTGAACAAACAGACAAATACAAAAAGAATTATGACACACTAACAGAAACATAAAGCCTACTAATATGACCCATAATTCTCACTTCTTTGGTATGGCTGTTTTCAAGCCCTCGATCCTTTCACATCTTTGATTTTACTGCTTTTAAGATTTTTTCTGGAATCTGTGTTGCCTATAATATATAAGCTTGTTCTTTGAAACACTTTTGTTAGTAATTAGCAACCAGCCAGGACAACTTCAACAGCATAAATACACTTAAGCTCTAATTTAGCAGTTTACACAGATATTTAACATGTATTTTTTGGATTACTAATCTTTAGGAGTACAGTTAGGCTCGAAGTTCAGTTTTCTGGGATAGGCGCTTTAATTCTTATTTTTATTTTTGGTATACTCAGTGAAAGAGTAACAAACTTAGTTTCAGCTGAGGGAAGATCGACGGCTGCACTGCCTTTGGTAACTGCCTTAAGTTCTGTTACAGGCCAGAGTGAGCTGCTCTGTTGCTGACTGGGTAGATTTGAGCTATGTTGGTGAGCAAGGCCCGCTTGGAAGTTTCCCGACTTATTAATGAGACTACCATTTTTATGATATTTAGAATAGCATTCATTGACCCAGTGTAACCCTTTCCGGCATATTGGACACACACGAGTTGGTATTGATTTATTATTGCCGCTAGATGGAACGCTTATACTAGTTTTGGCTTGGCAATCTTTTTTCATATGACCTGGTTTCCCACATTTAAAGCAATTTAAATTATTAATCATAGGACTATGTTCCTTTAGAGCAGCTGTAAGAAGGTTCATGTTATATGTATTAGGCCCAATGTTTTGGCATGTTTTTATATAATCTTGTAAAGTACCTCCATTTGCCTTTATTGGACAAAGCCTTTTTACACTTACTGTTGGCATTATCAAAAGCAACATCTGAATAAGCATTTCTTTAAGATCAGATTGAGTTACTGTTTTGTTGATTACATCTGCCAGCCACGCTACAAATTCAGCATAGGGTTCAGTATTTCCTTGAACAATTTTTGAAAATGATTGTACAGCCTGTCAGGGGTGGAGATTTGTCACCAGGCAGCTAGGCAGCACAATCAAACTTGTACAACGGCAATATCATTATATTGAGCTTGGTGAGGAATCCCACCCCATTGACCTGTTCCTAATATTTGTTCAACAGTAATAGGCACTGGCGGATTTTGCTGTTAATTTCGTCGTGCTACAATATTAGCTTCATCAGCCCACCAAGTTTTAAATTATAAAAATTCTGCTGAATTAAGAACAGTTCGAGCTAACAAATTCCAGTCCCAGGGTATTAATCTGTCTGCTTGTGTCATTCCTTGCACCAATCCTTGAGTATAAAGAGATTTTACACCATGGTGTGCGCATGCTTGTTTTAATTCTTTGATAGTTTTAAAAGGAATAGGAGCATGCTCATATTGTACACCCCCTTGGGGATTGTCAGCATCTACTGAAAATTGAGTTACTGTTACTGGAAAAGTAAAAAAAAAAAAAAAAAAATGCATAGCCTCTGAATTTCCTTCTCTACTTCCCTGTGCTATACTTTTCATAATTGAAGAGGATGATGCTTGCACAAAAACAGAAACTTTTGGAGGGTCATTAAATGTTGTAAAAAATGGATCAGTAGATACCTTAGGAGGCACAGACGCTGGTTTAAAAAACAATAAATCATCTTTTGTAGTGGACGGCATAATGACCACTGGAAAAGTTCCATAAACTTCCCTTTTCTTTTCCTCTTTTTTATCTGTTTTTGCCTGTTCATTACTTTTTTCATATATATTTTCATTAAAATCATCATTAGCTTGTTCTGCTATAGTATTCTTTTTACTATCTTCATTTTCATCTGATTGTAATGGTCCAAGAGCAACAGAAATAAGACTACACAAAGAC
The DNA here is from genome assembly GCA_026826555.1 of Tolypeutes matacus. Classification (NCBI taxonomy): domain Eukaryota; kingdom Metazoa; phylum Chordata; class Mammalia; order Cingulata; family Chlamyphoridae; genus Tolypeutes; species Tolypeutes matacus. The sequence continues at coordinate 88,012 of JAKSZT010033105.1, forward strand.
CATACATGAATGAGAATTATTTTCCCCCTCTGACAAGTTCTTTTTAAAGCTTTCATTACTAACTCCCATTGTTTCAAATTTAACTCATTCCGCCCTTGCGGCTGAAACCAGTAACAATGTTTCTGTACTAGAGAAAAAAGTTCTAGTAACTCTGGGATGGTCACAGATATCCCTGTATTCTTTAACAGGGTTTTCAAGACCTGGGAATATTCCTCTAACTGGGTCGACTGATTACCCATTACCCTGACGATATAAAGACCATTCGACTCACCAACAGAAGTTATGGTGCAAGGACCGTTCGACCCACCAACAGCAGTCCTTGTTTCCATGGCACTGATCAAGAGAAAAGACTTGTCGACCCCCACGTTGGGCACCATCTGTTGTAATTCAACATGGAGTTAGACGATGCCGGTAATGATCCAAAGAAAGATTGGGATCAGGGAACCTCACTCCATGTGGAATGCAGGCAAATTTATTTAAGTTGAAGCTGCTTTTATACTACTGGGCTGATAACCAAAGTAGGGCATCCTTTGCTAGTTCCTCTACTTGGTACGTAAGAGCGCTGCCGGTTCCTGTATTTCTAGATAATCTTTCTTAGGAATTCATACAATAACTTCTTAGTGGTGATTACATTTGGCTCTGCTTCCTTCTGCTGATGTCTGCAGTATACAGTGTCCTTGGAGACATTTACTAATGTTTCTCTGCCAGCAAGCATTCTTTCCAAATGCTTAACCCTTTATGCTCAGGCTCTCAGCATCTTTCCCAACACCCATTGACTCACTACATCTGGTAACTCACTGGGATCCCACCACACAGTGCAGATCGTGGTCTGGAGGCATTCCACCAGGGGATAGTTAGGATTTCCCCGAGCATGGCGCTGTGCATTCAACAGTTGCTGTCCTAACAATGGATGGCTTGTTAGAGATGCCAGTTTCTCAATCTCTGTTCCAAAACACAAAATGCCATCCACCCCAGCATCCCACAACCGGAGCAGCCACACAGCTATGGGTTGTCATGGCTTCTGCCAAAATTGCTGCCCCAATTCAGCCAGTTCTGCCTGCATGTAGGGATGGTACATGGTGTGCTGGACTACATGGGGCTTCCCATGGGAGCCCCTACCTGCCCCTTGTCCTGGTCATGTTTCATCTTCTGAATAACAACCGGGTGGGCTTGCTTTATAGATCCTCCCTTAACTGCATCCTCAGAACTACCATCTACTAACTCATCCTGGTGCTCTTGCTGCTGCTACAGGTGTTTTATTTGACCATGTAACTGTTCCATCTCCCGCAACTGGCTCAATTGCTTCAGCGTTTCCTGAGTAGTATCACAAAGAAAGGACAGGCACACATATCCTACCCAGTCAGCTGCTCCATCTGGTTTCATATCCCCTGACAGGGGCTCCGCTTGCTGCAGAACA
>JAKSZT010033105.1:164428-191250 GCA_026826555.1 Tolypeutes matacus
GAGAAGTTTTGTAGTAACAAATGTGTAAGGTGTCACTACGCTGCACAACTACTCACTTCCACCTTGTCATAGATTTCGCCTGGATTAACGGGTTGGCTCACAGCTTCTTCTCCATTTCTATTTCCTGTGATATTATTGGGTTGAGCGGTGCAAGTTTGACAGGGTGGTAGGGTGAGAGGATGTGTTTGACATCCATAGAACTGGGTGGAGGTTTGGGAGAGGGAGCAGGTGAACACTGGGGATTGGCGGGTATGTATGAAACTACAATGTTGAGAAAACTCTTTTGGCAATATGACAAGGAAGGGTTACTGGATTAGGGTGTTGGATGGAGAGGCACTTGGACAGGATGCACCTGGGGCAGTCTTCTAGAGAATGTGTGAGTGAGCATTTTGTTATAGTGTGTTGTATCAGTGGGTGGAGACCCACATAATGAGTGGGAAGGAGTGGGACTGCCACCCCGTGGAGGCCTGAAATGTTCTCATACAGAGGAGAGGGTGTCCCCTGAGAGCATGGGCAGTTCCTAATAGGAGAGGACAGAGTAATGTGTCAAGCCCTAAGCATTGTTGCAAGAATCTATGAATCTTGTACTTGAAATAGTGAAGCCTGGTGGTCACCGAGGGCCCTGAGGGGAGGGAAAAGGAGGAATAGAAAAGAACAAAGAGGGAGTTTTTAGGGGGCAATGGAAGTGTTCTGTATGACCTTGCAATGATGGATATAGGCTATGTTAAAATTCATCAAAAATTTATAAAAGTGTAAGGTCTAAAATGTAAACCATAATGTAAACCATTGACAATGGTTAGTAGCTATGTTTCTATTTTGTGCATCAGTTGTAACAAAAGTACCATCCACATGTAAAAAGGTTATTAATATGGGAAGGGAAAAAGGGGGAGGATGTTGGGTATATGGGAGTCCCTATACTCTCTATGTGACTTTACTGTGACCTAACACTTCTTTGAAGACAAATTGTAAAAAAGTAAGACACTAGGGAAGAAATGGAAGAAAATGCCAAAGTGCATACAGGATAACAGATATTACAGTGATGAAAGGCAAAATGTCAAAAAATATATATTTTTATTATTATTTTTTATTTTTAAAAATATTTTCCACATCCCAATTTCTTTCTTTATTTTATTTTAGTTTTAGTTTTTCTAAATTATTATGCATTTCATTTCTTATGTTTAAATTTAACATTATTTCATTTTCTTATTAATTTGGCAATATTCTTAGCTTCATTTTCAAAGAGGTTTTGGCGATATTCTTAGCTTCATTTTGAAGAGGTTTTGGTGATATTCTTAGCTTCATTTTTGAAGAGGTTTTGGATCACAGAAGGGTTACAACTGTAGCAGGGGAGGATCATTGGCGTGGGGTGTCAGTGATGGGGGATACACGGGAGGAAGATCACCTGGGCATACATATAAAGTATATAAATTTGGCCAAATGTTCATGGGGCATTGCCACAGTGGGTAGAGAGTCACACAACTAACAGAATATTGAAGTCCCATCCTGCAGAGCTCTGCCACATTCTCTAATGAAACAGCAACAATCCCCTAAGTACAGGTGCAGTGACTAGTGAAGATAGGTGGTCCATTGATGGGTCCTTGATATTGATGACTATGATTATGATACTTTGCTCTTGAAATTGAAACTTAGCCTAGTGTTGTGGAGTGCCGAGGAGTTGCCTCCTGAAAGCCTCCTTGTTGCTCAAATGTGGCCTCTCTCTAAGCCAAACTCAGCATATAAATGCATTACCTAGTTCCCAGCATGGGACATGAATGCCTGGGATGAGCCTCCCTGGCACCAAGGGATTACTACCAAGCACTGGCTGGTGATGCAACTGGAAAATGACCTTGAATAAAAGGGCAAACAGTTAAAAATAAATGAGTGTATATGGCTAAGAGACTTCAAAGTGAGTCAGGAGGTCATCAGAGAGGTAATGCTTATTCAAGTCTCAGTAGGTACAACCCAAATAGTAGGGCTCCTGAGAACTCTGGAGACACCCAGGCCCTATGGTCATGGCAGATAGCTCTAGAGTTTGGTGCCTTGTCAGTGGGCACTACTTTGGAATTTGTGCTCCTGGGTGTGACAGAGTTGGTCTCAGATGTGACTTCTCTCACATGCCTCTTCTGTCCCTTCTATTTGAACCTAGAGTTGGTGATGGAGTGGATAGGTTTACAACCAAAAGACTGGAATCTCCGAGCTGTCCATATGCCAGCCAAGACCCGAGCCTCAGCAGAGTTGCAACACCTACTCTCCAGTTCACTGGACTCACCCAGGACAACCAACAAGGAGGTGAGGATGGACAAGCACCTCACCAAGGAACTGAGAACATCTACAACTGCAAGCAAGAGAGTCCCATCAGCCATGGAGATTAAAGCCACCTGTCAATTAGAGGTGGGATGGGCATCACCATCCCAGTATCCTCAGGATTGGGGAATAAAATATGTACAAGAGTGGACTAACTGGTATTCTACTATAGACTTATTGTGATTCCAGCAATGGAAGAAATTATATCATGGATATGGAGACAGCAGCTACTGGAGGTGCTCAAGACAGGGAAACAGAAAGAGAGGTGTAATATGACGGCATTTTTAGGACTTGGATATGTCCTGAATGACATTGCAGTGACAGATACAGGCCATTATATATCCTGCCATAACCTACAGAATTGAGTGGGAGAGAATGTAACTACAATATAACGTATAATCCTTGCTTAGTGGCAATGCTCCAAAATGAGTTCATCAATTGCAATTAATGTACTACACTAATGAAAGAAGATGTAAATGTGGAGAAAAGTAGGAGGTGTGGGGAGGAGGTCATATAGGATTCCTCTATATTTTTTTACGTAGCATTTTATGTAATCTAAGTGTCTTTTAGAAATAAATAAATAATATATCTTTTTAAAAAGTATAAGGTACCCCCTGATTACTGTGGGATCATGATGAGTTTGTTTGAATAATTCTGAAGCCCTTTGGTGGAAGACCATGTGGAGTGTAGGTGTCCAATTAGTATGGGAACTAGCTGGATAGGGAGCCTATCTGGTGAGTGTAGAAGTCCCTAGTTGATTATGATGAAACTTGACATAGAGCTCTTTGGTTTTATCCAATTTGAGGTTGGCTCAGCTTCTCAAATCTTACATTTTCTCTCTTTTAACAAGTTTGTGGAATAGCAAATTTCCTTCAAAACCTTTTCCAACATCACTCTTTGGGGTCTCCCAGGACACAAATTTTATATCTAGTTTATAATCCAACATATACTTCATCATAGAAATAATAATAAGTATTATAAACTACTTTATAAAAAAAATTTTACGTGTAGTAAATTACTCAAAATGTACAATTCATTCAAGCTGTCAAAGGACATATAAAATGCAAGATTGTTTAAACATTTGGCAATCAATTAATGCAATTCACTACAGTAACTGAAAGAAGGACAAAAGCAGAAGGCCACCTTGGTAGAAGCATCAAAAGTCATTGGACAGGATTCACTGCCTGTTTTGATTTTTTTTTTTTTTAATGTATTAGCAAACTAGTATTAACTAGGAATTTCCTCATTCAAAGGAAGGATACTTACCCTGTGACACAAAGAAGACACAATGTTGAAATATTTTAAAATTTCCCCTTAATATCTGGGGTAATATAGGATTTAGGCAATGAAACTGGCAAGAAAAATAAAGAAAAGTCATATGGTTTTCAAAAAGGGAAAACTGTCTTTAATCTTGGCAGGATAATGTATTTTAAAATAAAGAATTATGGACAACCTAATAGAAGCAATAAGTAAATTTAGTAATGCTGGTGGAGTACAATGTCCATACATATACCAATTATATTCTGCTTTACCAGAAAGAACTAGAAAACAAAATCAAGAAAATACCATTCACAAGAGCATCTAAAAATATCACATATCTAGTAAGAATTACAACAAAATATAAGTAATACTTTTATACTGAAAACATCCACACATCATTTGCAGAAATTAAGGAACCTAAATAAATGGAGGGAGTACCCAATTTGGAGAATGAAAGGCTACATATTTTAACGGTGACAGTTTTCGCCTAAATTATATTCAGTAAAATCACATTGAAATCCTGCAAGGTTTTTGTTTACGTGCTTCTTGTTTTGTTTTGTTATTATTATTTTTTTCTCTTTGGGTGATGGTAAAGAGGGATTGCAAGGGTGAATTTTAAATTCATAAATAAATGCTAAGGTCTTAGATTAACCAAGGAAATTTTGGGAGAAAAAAACCCGGAGGAAATTTTGTAAAAGATATCAAGACATACTATAAAGCTCTATTTATTCATACAGTATGATATTGAGTTAAAAGTAGATAAGTTGGACAAGGGAATAGTGTAGAAATTCCAGAGAGAGACCCCCTTCCCCATATAATGCCTGGTTCCTAGTGGCACTATAGACCAATGTGGGAAAGATAGGCTTTATAATAAATGCTGCTAGGTCATTCAGATAGTCATTTGAAAAATTTGCCATGACACCTACACAAATCATCATTACAAGTCAATTCCAGATAGACTGAAAATCTTTGGTAGAATTCAACACGGAAGAAACTGGGCCTTGAATTTCATTCGAGGGTTGGTTCGATTAACAGCTACAATTACTTTCTCATATGTAAGGCTATATAGAATGTCTACTCTTTGTGTCAGGTTTGATAAATTATGTGGGGTAGATTACAGAAGAATGCAACAATTTGCCCTTCATCTCATGGAGAGGTGGATTGTATTTTCCCTGCTCCTAAATCTGGGTTGGCCCTGTACTTGCTTTGACCTATAGAATGTGTGCAAATGATGCTACCTAACTACCAAGGTTAGATCTAAAGAAGTCTTGCTTTCCTCTCTTGGAAAACATGCCCTTGGGAGTCTTGGACTTCCAGGCAAGAAATCTGTCTTCTCTGCAGATAAGACCACCTAGGGAGACCATATTAGAGATACTGAAGTGCAAGCAGAGGGAGAGAGTGAACCCCAGAGGACCTCAGCCCCAGCAGCTATCTGACTGCAAGCACAGGAGAGACTCCCAGTGAAAACGACCCAGCTGAGCTCAATCCACTTCCAGTGTGTGAGAAATCATTAAATGACTGTAGTTTATAGCACTAAGTTTTGGGATGATTTGTCATGCAGAAGCAATTAATGAAATAGTGGGTACCCAAGGAATTTCATCTAAGGTATCAAGTAAATCTATTCCCCCAAAATGTGTTATAACCCTGTAATTACCCCTTTAATATCTGTAGTATCTGTAGGAGTATCATCTTTTTCATTTGAGAGGTTGATAATTCATAATTTTTATATTTTATCTTTTATCTTATCAGTCTTGAAGGTGGTTTATTAAAAAAACATGCATAGAGAAACACAAAGTAAAAACATAACCTTCCTGACTCTGTTGATTTTCTTATATCTATTTTCAATTTTATTAATTTCCTCTTTCTTCTTTTTTGTAAGTTAAATTCTCTTCTTCTTTTCCTAGATTCCAAAACTTAAAAGTGTAAATCTCTAATTTTTATGTATTTTTCTTTTTATTATACCAGCATTTAAAGCTATGGCTTTGCCTTTAAGGAGTATTTTTGTTGCATCTCATAATTTCTGAAATGTGTTTTCATGTTCCTTTATTTTAAAATATTTTTGGATTTCTCTTCTGATTTCTTTGTGTTGTTTCACTGCCAAATATTTGGGTATATTTATTCATTTTATTGATTTGAAATTTAATAAGATTGTGGTCAGAGAGTATATTCTGTATTGCTTCCATCTTGTGAAATTTGTTGAGAGTTTTTAAATGGCCTAGTATATGGTCAATTTCATGGGTATTCTTTGTGAAATTAAAAGGAATATATTGTCTATATTTATTGGATGTAGTCAATCAATATATGCGACAATTTTAAATATCAATTAGGGCAAGATAGTTGCACATATTGTTTTCTTATCGATGTTTTCTGCATGAAAATATTGAGATGTTTTTCTGAGTTTTATCTACCTCCCAAGTTCTCACTTCACCACTGAGAGTTCAGCAAACATTCTGGTAGGAGAGTCAGCTGGGAGGGACAGCTAGCCCTACATGTGGTGTCTCTGTAGATTCCAATACATTACACAGGCCCACTAGGCTGTTTCAAGCTTTGCTGGTTTCTCATAATCCCATGAAAAGCTCCCTGTCTGTGTCAGGTCCAATCTTTCCTCCATCTATGTTGATTTTCAGCAGACGTCCCAAGGAAAGAGTGTGGATATACATCCCTGCTCACCTATGCCGAATTTGTCCATCCCTGGAATTTGGCGTTTTAGACTTTGCATCTATTTCTCTCCGAAGTCTTAAAAATTACCAATTTTCCAGTTTATCCATTAATTTATTTTATTTTATTTTTTCTTGTTCTCATGGCAGCAGTGATGGCCCTTGTAACTTTCTACATCCTTACTGGCACAGTGGGTTATGAATTTTTTTGTATCTGTATTCATCAGCCAAAGAGGTACTGATGCAAAATACCAGAAATCTGTTGGCATTTACAAAAGAGTACTTATTTGGGGTAGAGGCTTACAGTTACCAGGCCATAAAGCATAAGTTACTTCCCTCTCCAAAGTTTGTTGCCATGTGTTGGAGTAAGATGGCTGCCGACATCTGCCAAGAGCTCATGCTTCCTGGGTTCCTCTCTTTCTGGGTCTTGCTTCTCTCTGGGCTCAGGCTTGCTTTTCTCCACAAGGCCAGCTGTAGACTATAAGGCGAACGGTTCGTCTCTTTTCCTGGGGACTTCTTCCTCACGACTGAGCTCCTCTGTGTGCTTACTTCCCTGGGCTCCAGCATTAAAACTCCCAACACCCTTCTCTGCGGTGCGGTTTCTTTGTGAGTCCCCACCCACCGAGGGGGCAGGAACTCAAAATCCTACTGACATGGCCCAATCAAAGCCTTAATCATTATTTAATCAAGTAAAAGTAAAATCTCTGAATCCAATACACTCTAATATGCCAGAGGAAAAGACCAGTTTACAAACAGAATCCAATATTACTTTTTGGAATTCATCAATAATATTACAGTGCTACACTATCCATGTTGATAGTCTTAGTTTACTTAAAAATCTGTATATTATTCCTTTATAAAGCTGCACAAAATTTATGCATTCTCCATTTGAAACTCAGATTGTTTCTTTTCTCTTATATTACAATGTTACAACAACCATTATTATATACCATCTTGGGTGCATGTGAGACTTCAAGCATGTAGGTATGTAGGATGGAAGTACTAGATAATCTAAGCTACCCAATAGGTATACAAGTTTATGCTCATACCACCAATATAATACTCAAATATTATATTGCAGTATGCTGTCATTTCATATATGCTATTGTTTTTTTATGTACAGAATTTTTAATATCAAAACAAATGAATCAGTCTTTCATTTTTGGAATTTGGAGATATTTTTATTATTACAAACTCTGGTACAACATTCAATTTTAAGTCTTCTTGGTCTCATATAAAATTTTTTCTTTAGGACAGACATGTAAAAGTGAACGGCTGATCTGTTCTCAGTCATATAACATTTCCAATTGAATTTTAATAGCTACTACAAAGGTACCAACCTTTCACAATCCTACTAATAATACATGAGAGACTCATTCCCACAGAATCTTCTAACTACTTGATTAAGAAATATATAATTTCTGAGGAGCAGATGTGGCTCAAGCATTCGGGCACCCACTTCCCACATGAGAGGTCTCGGGTTCAGTTCCCTGTGCTTCCTAAAGACGATGAACAGACAACAAGCTAACGCAACAAGGACACACCACGAGGAGACATATGAGCAGGAAGAAGATGTGGTTCAAGCGATTGGGCACCCGCCTCCCACATGGGAGGAGCCGAGTTCAGTTCCAGGTGCCTCCTCAAGAATCTGAGCAGATACAGTGAGCAGACACAGTGAGCAAGACAGATGAAGGAGCCATCTCAGGGGCAGAAGAGAGAAAATATAAATAAATAAATCTTTAAAAATAATAATCCACATGTTAAGTACTAAAAGCAAATAATACCCTTGTTTATTTTCTTCATAATTGTACTGACCTGTAAAGAGCTGGCATTTGATAATATGTTAAAAAAAATTAAAAAATTAAAAAAAGACAAAACCTTTATGCAGGAACATGCAGGCCTTCTTGAGGAATTAATTTAAACACTAAAAAATCTAACAGGGTCAGACACTATTTTTTTTTTTTTTCTATTCTAAAATCATTGTCCTCTACTCCATCTAACATTTCTTTCTTTCTTTCTTTCTAAAGAAGATATGACTTTGTTCATTCTCTTCCCGTGTGTGTCAAGGGAGGCAGGGTCACTCCATAAAGGGTGGAAACACTCTAGGAAAAGTTCACTTACTCCTTATAGAAGCACACAGCAATTAAGTCTCCTTTTCCTGCCTTTGGAAGGTGTTGTGAGAGAATATGAAGCCTAAAGCTGCAGGAATCTTACTATCATGTCAGGGATCGAAATGTTGAATCTGACAGAGGGATGAGGTGTAAGTTCCAGGGACACAGGTGATGCCTGGCCTGGTGAGCTGCCAACCCTGGAGAGGCCCTGCCCTGGGGCCATCTACTATGTGAGACCAGAAGTTTAAAAAATTAAGCCAATCACATTCGATTTTCTCCCATTAGCATCAGAAGCATTTTCTTTGAAATATTAATGACATATATTTTTAATCTATAATTTCACACCATAGCTCTCAATTAAAATGAGACAAATCATTTCTTCATCTCAGAGAAAAAAGAGTGAAGTTGCAACCTGGGATCAAACACTCCTTATCCCAATTTCATGTATATTATAATCATTACTATCAACTTATCAATATCTTATAGAGTTATAACCTGTTTCACACATATAATGCATAACGTAATCAAAATATGCATGAATAAACTTTCAATTTTCTTGAAAGTAAAATAATAATTGTCTCTGAGTCACTGGAGAAATTGTGTTCATATGTCTTTGAAACACATGAACCAACCTACTCTAGAGATTTGATTTATATGTGGAACTGGCTCTTTAGATGGAAACAATAGCAGCAGCCTCCATCTTCTTAACCAGTTTAGTTGCCATTATCTGAATCCTATCCAAGGCTTTTCTATTAGTATGTTATTGAAGTCTGTGAAATTAGAACAATATACTGATTTACAATAATGGTTGCACAATGTTTTATGCAAGAGTCAAAATTTTGATTTACTCTTCTGGCTTGTTTCCTATCATATTTTTTTCAAGTTTGTTTCAATTGTAATAGTGCGTTTTCAGTTTTTATGTATTATCTTTTCGAACTTTTGATTTAAACTTTTTATATAAATATTGGCATGTTTACCAAGTCAAAATGATTGAATAAGATACACTCATAGTAACCAACACTAATGAAAGATGTTTATGTGAGATGTTATGGGAGGTATGGGAGGTGGAGATCATGGGAATCCCTGTAATTTTTGTGTAACATTTATGTAATCTAAGCATCTTTTAAAATATATATGGAAAAAAAAAAGCCTCTCAAAAAAAAGATACACTCATAAAGAATATAGCTTTCACCTATTTCCTCATTTGCCCAACAGACAATTGATTTTTTAATTCTTCCTTTGTTTCTATTTACAGATGAAAGTAGATAGATAAAATAGAATGGCTTCTGCTACATATTTCTATTATCCTCCTGTTTCATTAAACAAAATGCTGCATACTATACAAACTGTCCTGTACCTTGCTACAAATATATTTTAGGGATTATTCCATAGCAGGGTATAGACAGCTGTTCATTTTTCTCTTCCAGCAGCAGAGCACTTCAATGTTTAGGTATACATCTGTAGCAGTTTGATATTGTTTATGAATTCCAAAAATAGATACTAGGTTATGTTTGTAAACTGGTCTGCTCCTCTGGGCATATTAGATTATACTAACATCAGAGGTTTCACTTTTACTTGATTCAATTATGATTAGGGCTTTGATTGGGCCACAACAGTAGGACAGGAGAAGAACACAGAGGAATAAAGATGGCTCCATAGACATGGCAGAAGCCCTGGGAACACAGAGAGCCTGATAGTTCACAGCTGACCTTGTGGAGAGAATAGAGCAGCTGAACCTGGAGAGAAACAAGCCGCAGGAGAGAGACGAGACTTATCCCAGGCTACAGCTGAGATTAGAAGAAGATGGGACTACAGAGCTTAAGAGGAAGAAAGAGGCTCAACCCTTGCAGATGTTGGCAGCCATCTTGCTCTAACATGTGGCAACAGACTTTGGTGAGGGAAGTAACTTATGCTTTATGGTCCGGTAACTGTAACATTCTGCCCCAAATAATTACCCTTTATAAAAGCCAACAGATTTCTGATATTTTGCATCAGCACCCCTTTACCTGACTAATACAACATCAGTTTATTCATGCGTTCATTCTCCTTTGATCATTTCCCAGCATCGCCCCCAATTTCTGTTAAGGTAAGATTCATACAGGATTCCTCCTGTGACAGACAGTAAATTTGTCACACAATTGGAATTGCCTCTGCAATGCACTAGAGCTGGAGTTTGCCCTGATGGCATTCTGAGACCTACTTATGGGAAGAGTAACTCCTAAGATATAGAGCCAGTGTGCCTGTGACTTTTAGTTGAGAGGCAGAAAAAAGATTGAGGTATTGAAGCTCACCTTTAATTTAATAAGAAGGGAGTTTAAGAAATACCCAGGTTTACATAGTTTTGTTTATTTTTTTGTTTTTTAGGAGGTACCAGGGAATGAAACCCAGGACCTTATACATGGAAAGCAGGCATTCAACCACTGTGCTACATCCTCTACCCTAGTTTCTTTTTAATAAATCAGGGAATAAGAGACCAAAGAACATAGATACATAAAGACTTTGAAGACATTATGTCCTTTATAAGTTGTCTGGATTTTTTATATTTGTTGTCCCCTATCTTTATTCCTTGATGCTAAGGACATCAGTGCTTGTCTTTGAGAATGCATGATATAGGACACCACAATGATTTGGGTGCATTAAAGGCTACCTCTGAGCTCAAATAAACATGTTTAATTACAGAATGCAGTAACCCTAGGAAAATTTCAGGAAGAAATTAAGGAAATATTCCAGATCCATATCATACCTAAACTGAGGATTATAAATATAAACCATTGTTGCATCATAAATTAATCTACCGTTCCACTCTTCTTTCTGCTTCTTTTCCTTGAATTTATATGAAACACATGATTTACATTCCATATTTATTTGGGAAAATTTTTTATAAAGTAATGAGGTAGAAGGTGAGGTCAGATGAATGGGAGGCAGTAAGGATGAATAAAAAGAGGAACTGAAAGGAAGGGTAACAAGGTACTGCATTGATACTGGGGAACTCCAAGGTAAGGGCAGGGGCCCATGAAGCCCCACAGGGAGGGAGTTTCTGTAGGGTCACTGACAAGGAGCATCTGGATCCAGGAAAGCTCACTTTCTGTGGAAGATAAGAGCCAAGCAGGAAACCCTTCTATAGGGTGAAGAAGCTCGGGCAGAGGGTCTTCTGGACTTTAGTCTGGACCTCAGCTCAGGAGACCTAAAGAAGACAGAGGAGAGGGTTGTTCAGACTTAACTCTATAAGCCACATCTTTCCCCCATCTCAGGACCACGTTATAGTATTTTAGAAAGAAGAAAAATAAAGGTCTTAGGTCTCCTTAACCCAGCACTACTCTAGAGAACAGGCCTTTTAAGAAGAGAGAAGACGCATTAGTGAAAACTGACTGAGACAAAATCTGCCTCTAAAAGAGGGTTAAATGGCATTACCTGTTGGCTGAAGTCCAGACTGTCCTGAGAAAGAGAAAGAAAGATGTATGTTTATAAGACACAGGGGCAAATCTGTTCCAACCCCATGTCCTCAGCCCCAGACCTCTCAGGTGAGATTTCTCTAACACCATAACCACATCATAGGAACTCAGGGCAGAGAGGAGAGCAGAGCCTGAGAGTCTGTGACCCATGAAGCTTCTGTCACACAATCTAGTATAATTTCATTAGCCGTCTGGACTCCAGGATCTCGGCTCAATATCTCAACACATGTTAATATTCTATAATCCCTTATATTTCAACATAAAAATCATAGACTGTTGATTTTTAGATTTCCAGGAAATTTGAGGTCAACTGGGTAATGAAAATCCCTATTCAGAGCCACCAACGTACAGAGAACTAATTTGAGCAAAGCCATATTTCTTCCCCCTGAGTCTATGAGGAGTGTCAGCTGCCAGCAGGTCCTTACCTTTCTGCTGCCTGAAGTAGATGTACAGCCCCACCCCAAGGAAGAGCAGACCCAGGACAAAGCCCCCGATGCCACTCAGCATCTTGCTCTGTGCAGATTCAGACTGTGCCCCTGAGGGAAGAAGAGGTTTAGTGATTTATTTTTCTATCCCAAATCCAACTTCTCTAATTGAGGCCCCAAGATTCCGAGCTTTGATACTGGCCAAGGCAGCCTTAGAAAAACTAGGATAATTGGCCATCTCTGGAAAAGAAGTTAAAAAAAATCACATTGAGGTTCAGACACTGAACTCACTAAATATCCCAGCCATGACATGAGTTGGGACCTCAAACTTTAATGTTTGAAGAAATGGGGACTTGATGAGTTTAAGCAGTTTGTCTAGGGTGACAGAGCTAATAAAAGCAGACCTGAGATTGGACTCCCTTCATCAGAAAAGCCCCTCCATTGCAGAGGACGCTTCTCTTCCCAATGAACCACTCAGAGTGACAGGACCAGAAGTACAAGCTAAGACCCAAATTCAGGGACGGGTGCCCAGGGCAAATGGGGTGACTGTGCCCTGTGATATCAAGGCACAAGGACAACCTCTTTTCCACCTGCCAGGATAAGTGCCTTCCCAGGGAGTAAAGGCATTTGTGGAAACTATCACAGGGCTATCCTCAGGGACCTGTGCTGGGGACGAGGAGAAGTGGAAGAAATGAGAGTGTGGTGTGGGAAAAGGAGACCTGACACTAAGGTTAAGCAAAGTCCCCTTCTAAATGGTGAGGAATTTAGGGGGTCAGAGGGCTTCTCACTCCATTCCACTGTGAGGGGGTTCGGCCGGCTGGGGTGCTCCAATTGGCAGGTGTAAACTTCTCCACTCTGAGGAACTGTTTCCAGCATCACCAGGATCTGGAAGGTCCAGTCTCCATTTTGGATCAGGCCTGTGGAGACAACCCTGCCTCCTCCTCCTGGCCATTCCAGAACCACCTGACTTCAATGCTGCCTGGATAGAAACCATTCACGGAGCAGACTAGGAGGTTGTGGTCCTGCAGGGGCTGGGCTTTTGCAGGATACACAATCACCAGAGGCTCAACTAGGAGAGAAAAGGTAGAAAAAATAAGTGAGGAAGACAATGTCACTGTCCTTAACTGGCTGTCTTTCTGCTCTCTTCAAGCCCAGTCTCAACTCGTGGGCAGGCTTCCTTCACTGCTGGTCTCATAGCAAGACAGGAGTGGGTGTTAAGAGCTTCCATTTTATCTTTACAGCATGGACCCATGAGGTTTAAGAGGTGCTGAGGAGAATGGTGAGTTTTGTCATGTATTAAAACAGTTATTCATTGTTGAATTGAAGTATTTAAAATTTTTTGCAATGCATATAGTGTATTAACTAAAAAGGTGATTTCTGGAGCCAGGCTGGCCAGCTTCAAATCCAGGCTCTGCCTCTTAACTGGCTGGTCCAGTGAGAGTTATTTAACTTCCTCTGCCTCAGCTTTCTCACCTACAAAGAGGGATAGTAAGAGCAACTTGTATCTTAGATGATTAAGCTGAAGATTAATGGACTTAAAATAGGTAAAATATAGACTGGAGTTTAGGCTTCAATATATGTTAACTATTTACTTTCCGTGTTAACTGAGAAAATGTGATTTAAAACTAAAGAATTGATCAGGAACCAGCAGTGGGGTAGATACAGAGATAGAGCATGAAATCCCGAGAATGCTATCTTGATACTCTCACACCTTAGATTGCCACAGATGTGGATCTATCCCTGGGAAGCAGGCACAGACAGAGGTGTGGCTAATGCCTGGGAAAATTCTGTCTTTAGCAGATCCTCAAAAGATAAAATTATTTTTAAAAAAAAGAGAAAGCTGGAGAAAACATTGTTACTATACCACAAAATGGTAGACTTAAGATTCTTGGTAAATCATTGCTAAAAATTTTGCAGTATATTTTCATCAATAAATACTTTAAATTCTTAACATGAGGAGAACACAAAAGAAAAAAATCCTTAACATAGAAAATGATAAACAGAATTTAAATACAAATCACAAATTTCAGAAAATGCTGAGTCACTTATCAGCACTGTTAATCAACTCATTGAATAAATCACTGTAAAAAAAAAAAAACCACTAGGACCCCAGGGACAATAGACAATATATAATTCTTAGAGCAGTCATTATGACTGGCCAATAAATTATGTGAAAATGTTCAAAAGTCTCAGAAATCAAAGGAATATAATTTAAGAAAAATATAAATTTTCAATCAAAAAGTAAATTTTCAATCGAAAAGTTCTAGCAAAGATGCGTGCGAGGTAAACTGTGTTACAACTATTCAAAAGAATAACTACTTTAATGCTACTAGCATCATTATTAAAAAAAAAAAAAGTAGCAGGCTAGGTAGCATTATTATAAGTACGGAAGTATATGTGGACATGTTAAGTATAAAAAATGTGAATTTACGAATATATGTAAAAATATATTCCCTAAGAAAATAACAACTGAAATGTTTTATTTATACCTAAAAGCAAACTCGGAAATTCCCAGTTCTCCAAAATCAGGCAGACACTTTTCCCCTCAATGAGATGTATATGCAAACATCCAACAACACGCGCTCCAGGGTTTCAGGGCTCTCAGGGTTGAGGGTCTAAGCCAAGGGCAGACTTGACCAGCCTCCTCCTTCCACATCTCTCCTCCCCTAAGCCTCCACCACGTACACCCTAAGGTCCTTTCCCCACGTCTCTCACCACCGCCCCCATCACTGTTCCTCATCACCAGCCCCTGCAGCTCCCCACCTCGCCCCTAACAGAGGCCACAGGACAGTGGAGCCCCCCAAGCTCACAGGCAGGTGCCCCCGTGCCTCGCAACCCAGGCCCGCTCCCCGCCCCACCTCTAGGCTCACTCCACACACACACAGACACACTCTCACACAATCACACACACACTCACACACACACTCACACACAGACACACACACGGGGAAGTGTACGCCCTCTCTCCGACCACCCCCCCACACCTGAACCTCGTGACCAGGGCGACTCCCCACAGCCCTCCGTCCCTCGGGTCCATCAGACCACCACAGCTGCGCTCACCTCGCCGCTGCACCGTGAAGCTCTCAACAACCCCGTAGTTGTATCTGCAAAACGTCTCCACCTTCGCCTGCCTCTCCTCGAGGAGGTCCTGCTGGCTGTTGAAGTTCTTGGCGTCCCGCTGCCCCTGCTTGGTCACGGCCACGCACTCCCCCACGTCGCTGTCGTAGCGCAGTTACTCCTCTCTGTTATAGATGTATCTCTGCAGGTACCGCACCAGCTCCGTCCCGTTGGAAAAGTGACACTCACAGTTTCCCTGGAAGGTGAAATGGGCTGTGGGGACAGGACCAGACTATCACTAGGCAGCCTAGGGTAAGAGACTGACGCCCACACCCACCAATCCGGCGCTCCCGGGCAGAGCCCCAGGACTCTCTGATGGGCTCCCCCGCAGCCCCGCCTCCAGGCAGGGAGGCCCCGCCCGCGGGGACGCCTGTTGGCCTGTGGGGTTCCCTCCCAGCAGGTGCTTGGCTGGGTCCTCCAGGTAGTGCTGGGTGAGGGGCTGTGCCCACCACGGCTGCCCCACCTCCTCCTGGAAGCCTCCACCCAGAAGAAAACCCCTTCTGTCGGCTTAACCTGTTCCGCTAAATGCCTCCCACCTCCTTCGTTCTGTAAAGACTTTGGTGCTGACATTGTGCCAGGCCTTTGCTGCCCACTGAGAATCTGCAAAGCTGAAAACAGACATCTCCCCTCTACTTCCTTTAATTCAGTGAAAGTGATAGACAGAAACCACACCAAAATTTATACAGAAGTGAAAAATGTCTAAAAAGGAAAGAGTGGATTTCCATAACAGTAATAGGATGATCTAAATTGCATCAGAATACCAGAGAAGAACTCTGAAGAACATTTAAGGTGTGACCTGACAGATCTTAGCTGGGGGAAGGGTGAGGTGTGGGTGTAGATATTTTGGATAAAGGGGGGCATATTTCATGTGCAAAGGCTTGAAAGGGTTGAATTTCTTGAATAAACCAGAAAAAGCATTGCACGGAAAAACAGAGAATGAAGGGAAGGAGGGTAAAAGATTAGACAGGAGACATGGAGTCAGGTACTTTAAAGCTTTGTAGATAGTGTTAGGTTGTCAATTTATCCAAAATATAATGAGAAACCATTGAAGAGTTTTAAGCAGATTAAAATCAATACAAGGTCACAATTTCTTTTCTACATTCCTAAATTCAAAATATCAACTTTCTTCAAAGTTTGGTGCTAAAACTCATTT
Source organism: Tolypeutes matacus (assembly GCA_026826555.1). NCBI lineage: Eukaryota > Metazoa > Chordata > Mammalia > Cingulata > Chlamyphoridae > Tolypeutes > Tolypeutes matacus. The sequence goes on from JAKSZT010033105.1 coordinate 180,908, forward strand.
AGCAAATCTGAACCGATGAGGTAAGGGGTCAGATAACCTACAGATGTAACTAAGACTCTTACCAGTTACATGTATTTCTGTAGCTTAAATATAGAAAGGTAGATGAAGATGGCTTGAAATGTAAACCTACATTTGTGTATGTATATAGATATAGAAACATATGTGTACATATACGTATTTTAATGCTTTATCTTTAAGTTTAATCAATCCAAAAAGTGTTAAAAATAACCTGTGATTAAAATAGAGAATAAATAGAAACATCTGACATAATCAATTTTAGAGAACGTACAACTACCACAAAGGTTTGAGGCATTTTGCTGGAAAATACTTGTGGTAATCATCCCATTAATGATTTAACATAAAGGCAAGTCATTGCAAGTTAACAAAATGGTGATGACCAAGAACTCATGAAATAGTGAAACACATTACAAAAGGCAAAAAAAGAAGATCTTGAATTTGATTGAAAGAATTCACCAACAAAGTGGTAAACTTATACTACTATCTATTTTTTCTTTTGAAACAAGCTAAAATAAACCTTGAAGAAATGAACTGCAAGATGAGTGTGTATAAAATGTGAGTTCTCAAATTTTCACTGTATATAGCAGTTTGGCATTATGTATGAATTCCAAAAATAGATATTGGATTATGTTTGTAAAATGGTCTGTTCCTCTGGGTGTATTAGTGGTTTCACTTTTACTTGATTAAATTATGATGAAGGCTTTGATTGGGCCGCATCAGTAGGACGTTGAGTCCCTGTCCACTTTTTGGGCAGGGTCTCACAGAGAAAACGACATGGCAGAGAGCACAGAGTTTAAGTTTTAATATTGGAGCCCCGGGAAGTAAAGACACAGAGAAGAAGGTACTTGAGGAAAGAGAGTAGGCTCCATTAGACATGGCAGAGGCCCCGGGGAAAGAGATGAGCCATTCATCTGGTAGTCTACAGCTGGCCTTGTGGAGAGAGCAGAGCAGCTGAGCCCAGAGAGAAACAAGCCCCGGGAGAGAGAAGACTTATCCCAGCCTACATTTGGTATCGGAAGGAGCTGGGACCACTGTCCTTAAGAGGAAGAGGAAGCTTGTACCCTTGCAGCCATCTTGCTGCAACACATTTCCACAGACTTTGGTGAGGAAAGTAACTTATGCTTTATGGCCTGGTAACTGTAATCTGCTACCCCAAATCAGTACCCTTTATAAAAGCCAACAGATTTCTTTTTGCATCAGCACCCCTTTGGCTAACTAATACACTGTATAAATGAATATTCTCAACCTTGGCACTATTAAACTTTGGAGGAGATATTTCTTCATTCCCACATGAGCTCTCCTGTGCATTGAAGAAAATTTAGCAATATCCTGGCATCTACCCACTAGATACCAATAACTCTTCCCCAGATGTGACAACCAAATACTGTTTCCAGGCATGGCAAATGTCCCCTGGGAGAGCAAAATTGTCCCTAGTTGAGAACCACTGTGATAAACCATTTGAAAAAATCTGTTATTCTGTCAAGCCTCTGTTAATTATTGAGTAGCAGAAAATTACATTGAATGCTTTTACAATATTTTACCTGAGGACAACTTTGGTATTGATCAAATTTATTCACAAAACACAGGGGATAGTGATTTGAAAAGCCCAAATCCTGATTGTATACAAAGAGTATTTTACTTATGTATAATATTATTTCCAAATAATAATAATGGTAATGATAAACAGAGATGTATTTTATGACTCGTTTAATAACCACTTTTTATCTGTGGCTTAAGTTCATTAAAGGCAAGCTAGATGCTGAGAAAACTGCAGTTTTTTATGGTATCTGTTCAACTGTTGCACACACCCTATTCCTGAACTTCTTGCTAAAAGGAAAATGTTTGGCTTTTAATAGACCCCAGTGTGCTTTGAAACGTTGTGACCAAGGAATATTTTTATACCATGAAGGGAAGAATAAACAGTTTAAAACCTCTGTGCTTGCTGCAATTTACAGAAGCCTGAGAATCTAAGAAGTCAGTTGCTAGTGTTTATTATGATGCTAATAACTAATCAATCAACATTAATAAATGTTTGGCACAAATTTGGGGCTCTGTTATATTTGCAAATCAACAAGTAGATGGAATTTTCACCATTAAGTCACTGATGAGACCAAAAAATTATCAAACCTCATGATTTTATCAGATAATATTCTAAATAAGTCAGAGGAAGCTGACAGCAACAATATACTGAGGAGTGACAGTGATGCCTCTTGAGTGATGGGAGCATGCCAGTGCAGTGGGGACACTGAGAGCCCAGGACGAAAGTTCCCAAGGATGACATTGTGAGAATGGGGGATGGTTAACTAGTGACCTTGAACAAAGTACATTCACCAGGTGGCAATTTTCTCGGAGAGACCATGCTGAGTCAGAACGGGGAGGGCACTGAAAGGAGTCTTCAAATGGAAGTTCAGGGAGAACTCCTGCATCTTTTGTGAACCTCATTCCTTGAAATCATGAAGTGATCAACCCAACTTGATGACAGTAATGACCCTAATGTACCTAGCTCTTTGAGACTCTCAAGCCATCAGATGTAAGAAACGGGGATGTTCTTTAGCTTACTATTCAGCTTCATGTAAGCAGCATATACATTCAAGGTACTACTGACCTTTTTATAGCAGAAAAAAATGTACTTACATTTTAATTATATTTATCCCACTATTTCATTTATCATTTTCATAATAAAAAATGAGCTAAAACACTATTTATTGTCTTTATTCCATAGCTGTGATAATTCATTCATAGGTTTGGGTGTAGAAATACAGATGTCTTTGATTATTGGTGACTGCCTTTTTTCTCACTGAAGTTGTTCAGTTAATAATTGGGAAATGCACTACTATGTTTCTTGAAGTAAAATATCTAATTACCCAAATTCATCTGGCCCTAAGAGTTTCAGACATAGAATTGTGGATCTGTATAAACTTTAAGACATTACTGACAACAGTGCTGATAGTGAATTGGAAATGGAAGAAGGCAAGAGTGGATGGGAAGAGAAAAATTTGGAGTCTACTGGCATAATCTACGCATGAGATGACAGTAGCTTGGACTAGGGCAGTAACCTGCACATAGAAGCTGGTGGACAATGAGAGCTGTTTTGGGCTGTTGGCAACTCGAACCATATTAAGTGAAAGTGTGGCAAGCACTGCTCCTAATGTCTACATAAATTATCTCTTTTATCCCTCAAAACAACTCCATGAAGTAGATATGATTTTCCCCATTTTACAATTGAAACGACTAACAGAGGAGTTAATGACTTGCCCAAAGTCACTTATTTCATAATAAGTTGATCACGGTTTTGAACTCAGGAAATCGGGCTTTGGCATCTGTATTAGTCAGCCAAAGGGGTGCTAATGTAAAATACCAAAAATGGGTTGGTCTTTATAAAGGGTATTTATTTGGGGTAGAAGTCCACAGATACCAGGCCATAAAGCGTTAAGTTTCTTCTCTCACCACAGTCATTGCCACATGTTAGAGCAAGACAGTTGCCGGCGTTTGCCAGGGTTCAGTCTTCTGGGGTTCTTCTCTTCCCGGGGCTGCATTTCTCTCTGGGCTTAGCTCCTGTTTCCTCCACAAGGTCAGCTGTAGACGATTAGGCGAACGGCTTGCTTCTCTTCCCCTGGGGCCTTCTTTCCAACATCAAAACTGCTTCTCAAAAGACTGCTTCAACTTTCCTTTGCCTTGCCTTTTATATTTAATTCCCCACCCACCAAGGGGTGGGGCTCAATGCCCTAATCCTAACCTAATCATGCCCAGATTAGCAGATCAGTTTACAAGCATGATTCAATTATATTTTTGGAATTCATAATTACATCAAACTGACACAGCATCCTTCACTGAACCACTACATTATACTAATGCTGCATGTGATTAATTACATGTTCTCTGCATTGCACCATAGCTCCCACACAAATCTCCTTTTTAGAGAAGGACATCAGTGATCACAAAATTCCTAAATCCAATAGACTGTTCTGTCATTTCAGATTTCTCAGCAGCTTTCAACATTATTGAGTACTCCAACTTCTAAATACCCCCGATCTTTTTTAAATACTTAGACTTTGTATATTATTAACCCACTCTTTCTTTATTGTCTTATTTTCTCCCAAACTATAAAGTAGTAAACAATAATGGAGTATAAAAGTTTTATGGAGGATCACTGCTAATTTCACTCTAATCAATTATATCTGTATTTTCTATGCTTTTATTCTGTTTACTCTCAAGCTTAGGCTATATATATATTTTTTTTCCTTCAGTTTCTCAGTGTATAAAACTTTGTTATAATTGAACTGATTTATCTGCCTTTGCCAACCAGTTAAGAAGTTATGTCAATTTATTCTTTACATAATATTCCTTCTTGATTTCTCTGCCAACAATACACTACTTATCTATAATAGGAAACTACAGCCACAGCAATTTCATTCCTATTCATTTGACACGACTAACTTGTTTTCTAACTTTTAGTCTCCTACTCCATATATGACCAGTAGGATCAAATTACCAGCCTTGTCCAAATGCAGAAATTTCCTTTCTCTAGTCAATTCCCCCAGAATAGGAGAGACTACGAATTAGGTGACATCCTACTTTAGACAGCTTTAAAAATGAGCAGAATCCAGACTCTGAGTAATGACCATCTCAAAGCTCCCTTTGCCCTCAGAAATGATGGCAGGTAAGTGTGTGCCCTGGACCAGACTGGATCTACCTCACTATTCACACATTCTCTAGGGAGCTTCTTGACAGATAAGAAGGTTAAAGAATAAAAATGTGTGAAGTTGCTGTTCACTTAGCTTGTATAGGCCACTCTGTGGTGAGCTCCTAGTCTGGACTTGTGTTGTGTCTATATGGGCTGAGGGCCCAAAGTAGGCTCAACAGATTTAGAAAATAAATAAAGGATGCCCAATTTAATTTGGATTTCAGAGAATCTATTTGTTGTTCATGTGAAATTCAAATTCAACTGAGCATCCTGTGTTTTATTTGGCAACCCTAGCCCATGTTTACAATAAGATCTCAATGAAGAAGGCCTGTGCTTAATACTTGTTTGGGTTTCTCAAGAAATGACCCTGATCAGTTTGTGTGAACCCGTATAGAAACTGTTAAATAATAAATTCAGAATGAATGAAAACTTCTCCTATATATTGGAACTGGTAGGCCTAGCATCTTTCCCTCACAGTAACAAATACACTGGTACATATAAACATCAGAAAATTATCAATAACTCAGACACACTTAGCCGCTATGACCTGACAGTGACTAAGAGTCCAGGCTCTCGATACAGAACCTCTGGATTTGAAAATGAGTTCTTCTACTAAGGGTCATCTTTTAACCTTTTTTTAAATCTCTAAAATGAATTTAAAAACACAGTCCTTACAGGGTTATGACATGTATAAAAGTAAATAATGACTCTTCATAATACTGATCACATAATAATAATTACTATATTACCATTTTAATTTCTTTATAATGTCTATAAATACAGTTATAAATAAACCCAAGACCATTCTATTCCTTAAATTCCTAATACCTATAATATCTTTATATGATTTATATGATTTTGGCAATTGTCTTCCATTAATTTTACCAGTAATTGTTTTGAGCTCTTTCCCATCACCTGACATACATTCTTCAGAACATTTATCTCATGCTGAAATTTTGTCATTTGTTAAGTGTTTATTCATTTATTGTCTTTCTCCCCTGCCATTAGGCAATTTCAATGAGATTAGGGGTCTTTTCTACCTTATCCACATTGAATTATTTAAAACTTAGATCAGAGCCCAATACATAGTATTTGCTTAGAAAAATATTTTTTATCTAAATGAGTAAATCCAGGAATCTAAGAACTGATCATTGTGACTGTTACAGCTTCCTTGACTGCTCAAGAAAATAATGAGGCGGTTACACAATGGGAATTTTTTTTTTTTTAAAGATTTTATTTATTTATTCATTTATCCCCCCCTTGCTGCTTGTGCTCACTGGGTCAGCTAACCACACCATGCGGGCCGGCTTGCCTTCACCAGGAGGCCCCGGGAACCGAACCCGGGGCCTCCACACAATGGAAATTTATTAATTTACAATTCTGAGGCTAAGATAGAAGTCCAAATATAGTCCAGTGTCAAGGACTGTGGTTTTTTGGGGGTGGCTGCCAGCTTTCTTTGGTCCTTAGCTTGTAAAGTGACAAGGCACATGATGACATTTCCTGGTCTCTCCCTTCTCTTTTTTGGTCGATTGATATTCAGATTTTGGCTGCACCTTCTGTGTAAGAATCTCATTCTCTGATAAAGGACTAAGGTAATGGGATTAAGACCCATCTTGATTGATGTGGGGCACAACTTAACTGAAGTGACCTCACCCAAAAGTCCTACTTACAATAGGTTCACATGCACAGGAATGGATTCAGTTTAGGAACATGTTTCTCTGGGTTACATACAGCTCCAAACCACTACAGTGGGCATCCTGGAAATGTGGAAGGAGCTCAATTTCCAACACTCATATCCTGATGACACACTATGTCACTTTCACCCCCTGTGAGAAATACAGACAAATCTTCCCTTTTCGTGCCCCTTACTGGAAGAAGCATCCAAAAGTAAAGAAAAGATGATTTTAAGAAGTTGAAAATTTCAGTACATTTTATGTCTTCTGATGGATCTCTTACAGACCTGACAGTCTGCAAGCTTTGAGAGTTTTAAGTTTGGTGATGACATAACCAAGGAAAGAAAAAGAGGAACTGGAAGTAGAGGTAACCCAACATGACAAATTAAGGAAAACAAGGGCCATAGTGAATGAATCTATGAAAGTTGGGATCCAAAACCCAAGATGGCCAATAGATTCCCTCCACTTGCTTATTGCCTTTCAGCCTTATGGAATGTGAACAGTTTTCACAACCCCCCTGTGTGCCCTGCTCAGGATGTATAGGCTGAACCATATGAAATGCCTGATGTTTGACTATTCTTTGACCTACAAAAAAAGAACTTCTTATAATTCACCCTGTACTAGTTGAATCCCTTCTTGTTGGTTTAGACCGGAAAATGGAAAGAAGTAGGAGAAGCTGACAGGAGAGAAAAGTTCAGAATAGATTCGTAAAGATTACTAACCTGTGACAGGTTTAAAGAAGGTGCCTTAAGTTCTTTAAGCACTCCATAGGTGCTCCATATTTATAGTCATTCCCAGCATGAAGCTGATCTGCTTTAGAAAAGAGACAGCATTAGCCCCAACTCCCATCAGAAAACCTCCAATACGGGGATACAGGCCTTGTAAACACTGGGATTCATGGAGAAAGAGGAGGAGGTCATGGGGGAGACCTTTTGTTAATATCCTCACATATTTGGGAGAGGCAACAACATCACAGATACCATTCAAGGTCTAACACAGTATCTTCCAGCAGAGACCCTTCTATTGTTCTTTTATTCCCGATAAAAATATCAGTGAATATGTCTCTTTTTTAGAATTGCTCAACATAATAATGGGAACAGCTGGATGGCAAATTATCTTACCACCAGTATTTCTAAATCCTCTCAAGATCCTGACAGAATAGGATGTAGAGCTGGAGAAGTTTTTTTGGTAGGATAGTTGAAAAGAAAGGGCCTTATGGAAACTCCTTAAGCAGTAATAGTAGGGAGAACAAAAATCCAAGCTCTTACTGTCATGGAAAGAATTTGGGGTCCACACAATAAAGAATAATTGTCACTAAAGAAAATATGACAAATTTTTAAAGGACATGACTTCTCAAGGCCTGGACATGGTGACAAAGTCAACTCTTTCCCTTCCTTTTCCCCATCCCATAAGAGCTCACCACCCAAGGTGTGCACTTACGTTGGGTATCCTTGGCCAAAGCCAGGGGAATGTTCAGCACCATCATTGTCATGGTCAGAGCTGCTATCCAGGGGCCATCCAACATGCTGGATATCAGGAGCCCACAGGGTGTGAGATAAGCAGGGAAGCTTCACTCATTGAGACCTATGACCCTCCTCCACCCACATCCCAAAATATAGGAAACAAGGAATTCCTTCCTTTGATTCAGGATTGGATAACCTCAGTTTGGAGAACCAGTCAGCACGAGAGGGGAATAGCATCATCAGCTGCTGGTCAGAGATTCAGTAAGACGATCCTCTTCTAAAGCTTAGAATTTTCTTCCTATGAAAAGGATTCTTTTAATTTTGTACTTTAAAATTTTGATCCAATTGCATCTGAAACATTTGATCAGGCCTCTATTTTGCTGGTCTGTGATTTGGACACACTGTGAACAAAAGTTTGAGCCCTTCAGAACCTGCATGCCTCTCTTGGTAGAAGACAGAGCTGTTTAGAAAATTGTATGTGTGAGTTTAGTAGTAGATGGGGCAGATTTGATTTCAGAGTTCAGAAGAGAGCCCCTCTACCTTTCTCTTTTTAGTACAAGATTCTCAAAAAGTGCCCCGGAAGTGTGGGTATTAAAACTTGTGTGAAAGAGAGAGACTTTCTCTTTTAGGATCTGCTGCTGGATTTCTAAAAATGGAATCATGTCACTTCTAGAAACATGGATTCAGATATGGCTTTACAATTATAGCAGTTTGGCAGTTTGATGTAATTATGAATTCCAAAAATAGATATTGCATCATGTTTATAAACTGGTCTGCTAATTTGGGCATGATTAAGTTATGATTAGGGTGTTAACTGGGACACATTAGTATGATGTTGAGCCCCACCACTTGGTGGGGCAGGAATCAAATATAAAAGGCATGGCAAAGAAAAAAATTGGAGCAGTTTTTGAGTTGGAGTTCTCATGTTGGAGTTTTGATGCTGGAGCCTGGGGAGGCGAGCAGATGGAGGATCTTGGTCCTGAGGAAGAAGAGAAGGCCCTGGGTTAGAGAGGAGCCATTCACCTGATAGTCTACACTTGACCTTGTGGAGGAAACAGAGGAACTAAGCCCGGAGAGAAACCGAGCCCCCAGAAGGGAGGAACCCACTAAGCCTGAATCCTCACAGACATCGGCAGCCATCTTGCTCCAACACATGGCCATAGACTTTGGTGAGGTAAGTAACTTATGTTTTATGGCCTGGTAACTGTGGACTTCTACCCCAAATAAATACCCTTTATCAAAACCAACCACTTTCTGGTATTTTGCATCAGCACACTTTGGGTAACTAATAAAACAGTCATCTGGGATTTTTTATCCCTCATTTCCTTCAATCTACCCTCTCTATCTTTGTTCTCCAGTTTCTGCCTTCCCAGCACTGTTCAGCATCCATGCCCTCCATCCAGACCTTTTCTTCCACCTGTCCCTGCCCTCCATGGCTGTTCCATTCCACTTGGCATAACCCAGGTCTCCCACCCCTGCCCAGAGGTGTGTGTCTCACACCCTGGTTTCTTCCTCATCCCCTCTCCTGCTTCCCACCCTAACTCTCTTTCCTGATTTTTCAGAGGAGCATGTGCGCATCCAGGCTGAGTTCTATCAGACACCTTAACCCATCAGGAGAGTTTATGTTTGACATAGCTGGCAATGAGATTTTTCATGTGGGTTTGGAAAAGAAGAAGACAGTCTGGCAGCTTGAAAAATCTGATGTTTGGTCAGTTTGAGGATCGGGGCACCTCAAGTCCAGTGACCTGAGAAAGTCAGTTTTCAGATTTGAGGGGCTCTGACTCAAATTTCCTCAGGCAAACCATCAGTTGGGTAGCCTTCCCAGAGTCTGACCCCCTTCATTCCATTTAAATAGAAATCCTCTGGAGGCTGATGTCTGTTTTTACTCCCTTAGCCTGAGAAGTGGTGTCAGGGGCACTTAGAGAAGGTAAACCATGGCCTGCTCATTTATGCTTACTTGGAGAATAAGGTTCATGGGGAAAATCTGTATTTACTAGAGATCAGATGAATAATGAGACTTCCAAAGTCAAAGAATTAAGGGAAAAGAGATGGGAAACTGAAGGAAAGGAGTTTAAAATATTCATCTTAAACTACTTAATATGTGTACTATGCTACAGGTGATGGTCTTTCATAGAGAAAAGATCGGTGAAGAAATTTCCTTTCGATTAGCTTTACAGAGCCAGCAATACTCCAATGGCTCACCTATATGAAGAGAGCCATTCTTCAGCACTCTCCAGCCCTTCAGCCACCTCAAGAGAGGGAATGCCACCCCTGATGGCACCATACTCCAACATCTAGTTTAGCTTCCCTGTCTATCACCCCTTTCTGTAGTTGTTTCCCTCCATTTTTCACCATTTTTTAATTATCTGTATACCATACTTCTGGAAAGACCTGTAGAATTATTTTCTGTTACACAACATTCTGAATATTCCACAGGGGCATCTTTTGTGTACTTATTCCTTGAAATTTCTTCTAACCGTGATTTTTCTGTATACAATAAATGAG
>JAKSZT010033105.1:191350-211594 GCA_026826555.1 Tolypeutes matacus
CTGGGTTCTTCCTTATCCCCCTCTCCTACTTCCCACTTTAACTCCCTTTCCTGCCTTTTCAGAGGAGCATGTGCACATCCAGGCTGAGTTCTACCAGACCCCTAACCCATCAGGAGTGTCTATGTTCAACTATGATTGGATGAGATTATTTATGTGGATTTAGTCTGGCAGCTTGAAGAATTTGGACATTTTGCCAGTTTGAGGCTCAGAGAGCCTCAATTCCAGTGATCTAGGAAAGTCAGCTTTCAGTTTTGAGAGGCCCTGACTCAAATGTCCTCAGGCAAACCACAAGTTGAGTAGCCTTCTCAGACTCTGGTCCCCTTCATTCCATTTAAATAATAATCCTCTGGAGGCTGATGTCTGTTTTTACTCCCCCATTCTGAGAAGTGGTATCAGGAGCTCTAAGATAAGGTAAACCATGGCCTGCTGATTCATGCTCACTTGGAGAATAGGGTTCATGTAGGAAAAGCTATATTTACTAGCGGTCAGATGAATAGTGAGACTTCCAATGTCAAAGGATTAAGGGAAAAGAGTTGGGAATCTGAAGGAAAAGAATTTAAAATATTCATCTTAAACTATTTACTATATGTGTTCTGCTTCAGGTCATGTCTTTTCTTAGGGAAAAGATCAGTGAAGAAATTTCCTTTTGAATAGCTTTACAGAGCCAGCAATACTCCAATGATTCACCTATTTGAAGACAATCGTTCTTTAGCACTCTCCAGCCCTTTAGCCACCTCAAGAGAGGGGATCCCGCCCCTAATCGCAGCATACTCTAACATCAAGTTTGGCTTCCCTGTCTATTGCCCTTTCTGTAGCTGATTTCCTCCATTTTTCACCATTGTTTTATTATCTCTATGCCATGTCTCTGGAATGACTTGTAGGATCCTTTTCTGTTATGCAATATTCTGAGCATTCCATGGGGACATCTTTTGTATACTTATTTCTTGAAAATTCTCTGGACCATGATTATTCTGCATACAATAAATGAGGTAGAATTTTCAATGTGTCTGAGACACAGTTCTTCAGTGATCTGGGAATACATATGATCTCTCCAGTCTAAAGGGTCTGAATGTGGAATGTATCTGTTAAGGTCTGTGATTAATTAAAAATATCCAGGTTCATTAAGAAATGATCTCATTCAGAGAATCTTCAGGCAATCCATCTGCATGGTCCAGTCCTTATCTGGGAAATCCTAGAGCACAGATTTTTTTGTTGGGAGTGTTTTACTGATAAGTGTGTTCAGAATCTGTTTTTTTGATTCTTTCACCTCAGTTCAATAACATATCCAATTGGATAAAACTTTTAAAATACTAAATGAAAACAATCCTTTTAATAAGAAGGAAATTCTAAGCTTTAGAAGAGAACCTTCTTATTGAATCTCTGACCAGTATCTGATGATGCGATTCCTGTCTCGTGCTGATTTGTTCTCCAAAACTGAGCTTACCCAATCCAGATTTAAAGAAAGATCACTCCAGGATTACAAAGCCCAGGATTTGTCCTCTGACAATAGGTGAGATAGATGGTGGGGTATACGGAAGGCAGGGTATGTGGAGCAGAATGGGAGGGGGATCCACATACATTACAGGGTTTACATATCAACCCATTTCTGACCGAATGAGGAATGAGATTGGACACTGAGGACTGGCATTACCAATTTCATTAACCATGGTCCAAGATGCCATTGCCAGTACCAGAAGATTCTGAATTGTTTTTGGAACCATCTTATGTGTGGAGGTGTGCCTTAGGTGGAATAACTGAGTGGTGTGGCAGAAAAATCAGAGTAAAGAATGGTTGAGACACAGTGTTGTCCGATTTTCTCTAGTTTATGGCTAAGCCACAAGAAATGAATTTCGAAAGTAAGTCAGGTTAGTTAGGCCAGTAATGTATTTTTATTTAAACATTTATTGTTTTAAAAGATACTTAGACTACATAAATATAACATAAAAATATAGGGGATTTCCATATGCCCTACTCGCCACACCACCCACATTTACCTGCATTAACAACTTCCTTCATTAGTGTTGTACATTAATTGCAATTGATGAACATATTTTGGAGCATTGACACTAAGCATGGATTAATTTTACTTTGTACTTTTACACTCACTCTCACGCTAGTCTGTAGGTTACAGCAAGATATATAATGGCCTGTATCTGTCATTGCAATGTCATTCAGGACAATTCCCAAGTCCTAAAAATGCCCCCATATATACCTGTTTTCCCTCTCCCTGACCCCAGAACCTCCAGTGGCCTCTACCTCTGCATCAATGATATATGTTCTTCCATTGCTAGAATCACAATATAGCATTGTCATGGTGGGTGGAGATTCAAACAATAGCTGAAAGAATATTTAATTTCCATCCTGGGGAGCTCTGCTACATTCTCTAATGGAAGAGCAAGAATCTCCCAAGTACAAAGGCAATGGCTAGTGGAGGAGGATGTCCGTTGATGTTGATGACTGTGCTTATGAACATTTACTATTGAAATTGAAACTTAGCTTAGTATTACAGAGTACCTAAGTGTTATCTCCTGAGAGCCTCCTTGTTGCTCAAACATGGCATCTCCCTCAGCTGAACTCAGCATATCAATGCTATAACTTCCCTCAGTGTGGGACAGGACTCCCAGGGATGAGCCTCCCTGGCACTGACAGATTACTACTGAGCACCAACTTTCAATGCAACTGGAAGAAGGCCTTGACCAAAATGGGGGAAATATAAAGACAAATGAGTTTATATCACTAAAAGACTTCAAAGTGAGTCGACAAGTGATTCCAGAGGTTACCCTTATGCACGTCTCAGCAGGATCTCATTGACTGCTAAATTAGACACTACCCTAATTAGTGGGGCTCCTCAGGGCTACAGAGACACCTAGACGCTATGCTCAGGGCAGATAGCCCATGAGTTTGATACCCTGCCAATGCGCCCTACTTGGGGGTTTGTGCTCCCCAATGTGACAGAATTGGTCATAGTTGTGATTTCTCTACAGATGGCTCTTTTGTATCTTCTATTTGAACCTATTGTTGGTGCTGGAGTTGGTATGTTTATGTCCAAGAGATATGAATCTTTGGGCTTTCCATGTTCCAGCTATGCCCTGAGCCTCAACGGAGTTGCAACACCTACTCTCCAGATCACTGGACTCACCCAGGACCACTAACAAGGAGTTGATGATGGGCAATTACCATCTGAAGGAACCAAGAGAGTCTACAACTGCAAGCAAGAAAGTCTCATCCATCGGCCATATGGGACTGAAGCCCCCTCCCAATAAAAGTTGGAGTGGACATCACAATCCCAGAATCCTCAGGATTGAAGAATGAACCATGGACTACAGTGGACTTACTGGTATTCTACTATAGGCCTGTAATTTATTAAGGAATGGTGAGAAAAGAAATGGGAGAAAATAATATATCATGGGTCCCAGGTAGAGAGGAAGGTGCTGAAGAGTGATAAAGATGGCCAACTTACAGACTACAATTCGCCATTACAGACTACAAAAGCTCAGGTTTTACTTGCATGGTGTTCCATGCAAGGAGGGAAAAAGGCAAGAGCAGGGTGCACAGAAGGCAAGAGCAGCGCTCAAAAGGCAAGTAAGGGCCCAGGTCAGCCTTTGAACTTGCTTTTTGCTGGTTTAACTGATTACCCCATCCATCAATCGCCTGAGAAGGCCCAATGATAAGGCCCCTGAGAAGTGGCATTGCTCTTTTAATTAAACTACAGGAGATGAAAACAGACAAGCTTTCTTAAGGGTGTTGGCTAGAGACACAGACACAGACACTACTTAGCTTTGTCTCTTGAAGATGTATTTCAGACCGTCCAGTGACTGGAACATGTATGACCCATCAGGTACTTCTGGTGAGCTGGCACTTTCTTGGGTGCTGGCTTCACTTGGGATAAATGTACCAAGCTGGGAATTCCTTTAACTTTAATAGCTGTGGGAGTGATCAGAGCTACAGAGTAAGATTTCTTCCATTTTGTCTCTAATTGAGAGTGAGGCTTGTTTTCTTGCCAAGTTTTTATCAGACCCTGGTCTCCAATCCTGGGTGAGAAAAGGTTGTCCATGGACCATCTCAAAGGGTCTAAGCTGAAGTGGGTCCTAGCCACCTTGTATGTTGTTTCCCTTCTGGTGGGAAATGCTTAGCCCTGACAGGATGGCATGTGGGTTTGCCAATCCTCCCCAGGATATGAGTGGGACAGATTCTAGAATAAGGGCTAGGAGGGAGACCTGGGTTAAACATGTCTTTCACTGGTGTGGGGTGGAAGACTGAGAGGTCACCCCCAAGTTAATTTGGTGGATTTTTTTAAATTAATAGGGCTGTTGCCCCCACTGCTCAATATCCCCCTGCATGTGATCTAGAATAGAAAAGATGCTGCCATAATCATTAAGCATATATCTGGAATAGGAGAGATATATGGGCAGTACTTAATATTAATCAATGCACTACCCAATGCATAAGTTTTTCTTTGAACTGCAATTAATAGATTTAAGTTCCTGGTTTGCAATGCCTTACATGTTATCTCTCCATGAGAGCAGGTCATAATGCCAATTGTGTTTTTAGTTCTACTTACATCACTCTGGAAATAATTGCTCCACTTGGTATGTCCTTCACACAGCCAACATGCTGCAGCACCACTGACACTAGAGAGTAGCTATGAAGGTAGGTTCCAGTATTCCACTGACCTGGTGCATAGCATCCTCAGCACTTTGAAACAGTGCCAGTCTGGAGGTGATATCCATTGTACATCTATTTTGAGCCATTGTTAGTTACTGGAAGAATCTGCAATGTAGTCTCCATTCACTTCAGGAATACAACCAGAGATGTAGTAGATACCTTTATTATTTTAAGGGTCAGTGACCAACCTAGTCAATAACTCAAATGGAGAGGCAACCTGCAGTGTATTGAGCCTGGTTTGAATGCACAAGAGTTCAGCAATGCTAAAGTCTATTTGTTGAGTTTTGTACAGTTTTTAAACATTTCCAATGCAATGTATACACTTACAATAGAAGGCTTAGGCTAAATCTACCCGGTTATAATTTCAGTGATTAACCTTCTTCTGTTTTATAATATTAAGGCATCTATACAATGATCTTAACTATTAGTTACAGATTCTATTAAGTTTTTACTTTGAGGTGAATTTAGTACCTTTATTAACTAAGCCACAAGAGTTTTATTAGTAAAAACTTTGCTAAGTTTTTCTGCTTTTCCAGCAGTTGAACAAATTCCACTTGGGATTTATACATTAAATCCACTCATGAGACAGAATTGACATTTAAAGACTCATTTTTAGGTTACCTTTCACCATAACCCAATTTGTAACAGGTGAACCTCAAATCTGATGTCCTAGGCACAAGCAAACTGGCAAAGTTAAACACAGATTTCAACATGGAACACAAAGTTAATCCCAGATTAAAACAGAATTGAGAATTTATACCCGTAGCATTTCTAGGAAGTTCGTAATATCTTAATTGATGACATATGAAGTTTCCTATTTCCAAGAAAGGTTTAGTAAACTGTCTAGATCTTGATCCCTATTCACACCCTTTATCAGGCACAACTGAGTTTAAAACTGAGAAGGCTGTTTCTAAAAGGGAGTTAATGGAAGTTTGAGGTGTATTTCCTCATTATTTTTACGGAGACATCACATGAGGTTTCTAACCCTCAGATCCACCTGTCCTCTTCTCTTCAACTGGTTTTACTGGAATTCAGGGTTCCAGGGTGTTCTTGGCTATAGTGTGGCCACGTACACCAGCAGTAGGCAAATTTTCCTGATCTCTATGAAGACACTTCTATGGGGAATCTGCTGGTAGGCTAGAGACCATTCTTATTATTCTAGGAAGAATAAAGAAGCACTTTTTAGTTGACTGATTTGACCTCCAAGAGTCCAAGTCTGACTAAAACGTTCACCACTCCAAATAATTTGGAGCTCATGCCCTTATCTCAGTGTCCTGAAAATTAATCAAGAGCCCCACCAACGGGCATCCCTGTGGCCAACCTAGGTCTTGGGGGATGCCTGAAATCTCCAAAGTTCATACCAAAGTGCCCAAGCTGAAATATTGATGGGAGACATTGGGACCAGTTCCCCAAACTGAACTGCCTGAGCTGAGTCTCAGGGGACATTTGGCTGCCCTCTGAATGGAAGGGCCCAAGGCCCTTAGGGGATGTTCAGAGTTAGGGGATGTTCAGAGTTTACTGATGTGGTTCTTGGTGCCCTTGGCATTCCAGGGTCCAAGACTGACTTCACTGCTACCCAAACAGAAGTGCCTGAGCTAAATCTCAGAGAACATTTTGCTGCTCTGTTTCCTGCCACCCCAGGAATCACTGAGCCCCTGCTGCTGGGCAATTCTTGGGATGTTCTGGACTTGGGAGTCTGAACAAAAAGATTTCAGATGGCTTCCAAGCCGAATATTGCTTCTTCTTGGAGAAAGGGCAAAAAAAAATCTTCCTATTCTTAGAAAGGTGTTAAAAAGCAATACTCTGTTGTGGCAATGGATGTAGGCCATTTTAAATCAGCACACACCACTCAGAACTGAGTGGGAGAGAGTGTGGTCTACAGTGTGAACTGTGGTCTATGGTTGGTGGCAAGGCTCCAGGATGTGTAAGTTCATTGAGGTTGGTGGGCCACACTATGGGAGATGTTTGTGTTGGATGTGGTAGGAGGTGTGGGAGGTGGGCAACATGGGAATCCCAGTGGGTTCCGTATAATATTTTAGGTAATCTAAGCACCTCTTAAAATATATGTATATATATATATAAAAATAACATTTTTGTAAGCAAATACACATATATGCATATATATTTATATATCATTTTACAAATGTTTGTATGTATTGTGAGAATTTTTATTTTTACCCATAAAAAAAAAAAAAAAAGCTTCCTGTTATGAAAACACTGATGTTAATATTTACTTGATTGAATTATATTGAGAATTAAAAGAGAAAATGCAAGCAGAGTATATAGAAACTAAACCTAGCAATAAAATATAGCAAAATTTTAATTACTTTAATTTCCCCAGAAATTCTACAACCTGATGATTAAATAAAAGCTAAGAGAATCAAACAAAACTAGCATAAACAAAGAAAGCAAGATCTTATAAGATTATTAATAAATAGAAAATTTCAGTACCTGTGGTTTAAGAATCAAACCCAAAATGTGAGAGAATTTAAGATAGCATCAGCATAATGTTTCTTTTAGATGGCTCCAATATTTCTCTTTATAAAATAAAATACATTTACAGTAGATAATATACCAAAATATAGGCAAGTATGGAATAAAAAAGCAAAAGCTAAATTCATATCTTATCATTCAGGAAAGCTTTTGTTTTTTAATGGACCATTTTTCTTTTGCCATTGTAGGTCTACAGAAAAATTGTACAGAAAGCTCAGTGTTCCCATATACCTTCTTCTCCCCTACCCACCTCTAGTTTTGTTTTTTTTTCTCTATTTTAACACATGGCACATTTGTTACAATTATGAACCATTATTCTTAACTGAAGTCTATGGTTTACCTTAGGATTCACTGTTTCTGTTGCACAGTTCTGTGGATTTGACAAATGATAATGTTATGTATCTACCACTACAATATCACATAGAATGGTTTTTCTGCCCTAAAACTGTTCTGTGCTCCACCTAGTCATCCCTTCTTCCCTTTTTCTGACCTCTAACAACCTCTGATCTTTTTATTGTCTCTAAAGCTGTGCCTTTTTTAGACTATCATAAAGTTAGAAACAGACAGTAGATAATTTTTTCAGACTGGATTCTTACACTTAAAGTGCATGTAAGATTCATGCAGTTCTTTTCATTTCTTGACAACTCATTTCTTTTGATTGCTGAATAATATTCCACTATATGGATGTACAACTGTTTGTTTATTCATTCACTTATTGAAGGACAACTTAGTTGCTTCCATTTTCTGACAATTATAAATAAGACTACTTTAAACATTTGTGTGCAGGTTTTTGAATGGATATACTTTTTCAATTCATTTAGGGAAATACCTGAGTGTGACTGCTGGATCAGGTAATAAGCCTATGTTTAGCTTTCTAAGAAATAACCATACTGTCTTCCAAAATGGTGGTGCGATTTTGCTTTCCCACCAACAATGAATGAGAATCCCTCTTGCTCCAGATCCTCGCCAGCATTTGGTTTTGTCAGTGTTTCGATTCTAGCCAGAAAGCCTCTCTTCAAAAAAAATTCATTTTGAAAAAATTTCACATTCTCAGGATATTACAAAGACAGTATAGAGAGGTCCTGTGTACCTTTCACCGGGTTTCTTCAAATGGTGATATCTTAAGTAACTTTAGTACAATATGTAAACCAGGTAACTGCCATGGTTACTATGTGTGTGTAACCACCACAGCGAAGTCCAGAACTCTTCCATTGCCTCAGAGGTCTCCTTCGTGATACCCCTTTATAATCAGAATCCTCACCACCCCATATCTCTAAACCTGCCAAACCCTACATTGTTCTCCATCTCTATAACTTTGCCATTTCAAGAATGATATATAAATGAAATCGCTTTTGAGATTGGCTCTTTTCACTCAGCATAATAACCTTGATGAGGGTGGTGAGGAGGTTTCCATGCTACAGATGAACCACGGTTCATTGAATATTTTTCTTGTGTCTACTTTTAGGTTATTACAAATAAAGCTGCTAGGAACATTTATGTCAGGTGTATGTGTGAACATAAGTTTTCATTTCTCATTGAGTCCTGGGAAATGTGGTAAGCGTGTTCTTAGTATTTAGAGAATTTTCCAGAGGAGCTATACAGTTTTACATTCCCACCATCTACGTATGAGTGATCCAGTTTTTCCACCTCCTCACCGGCATTTGGCATTGTCAGTATTTTTTGTTTTAGCAGTTCTCCTAAGTGTGTAGTGAAATCTAATCATGTTCTTAATTTGCCTTGCTCTAATTGCTAGTGATGCTGAACGTTTTTGTTCTTATCTGCCATCTGTATATCCTCTTTGACAAAATGCTTCCATGTCTTTTGTCTATTTTGTAAATGTTTATTGTTGCATATTTAGTGTGGAGTTTTGAGGTTTCTTTATACAGACTAGATACATGTGATTCATGAAATGTGTGGTTTGCAAACATTTCCTCCTTGCCTCTAGCTTATCTTTTCATCTCTTCAGAGGCTATTGTGCAGAATAAGAGTTTAAGTTTTGGTAAAGCCCCATTTATTGATGTTTTTCTTTTGTGGATCATGCTTTTTGTGTAATGTCTAAGAATTATTCACCAAGTCCTAGGTCCCAAAGATTTTCTCCTATGTTTTCTTTTAAAATACATTTTGTTTCATATTTTACAATAACTTTTTTATATATTTTGAGTGAATTTGGGCATAAGGTGTGAGATTAGGTCGAATTTCTTTTTTTCCTCTTTGCCTTTGGATAACTAATTATTCTAGCACCTCCCTCCATTGAATTGTTTTGTACTTTTATCAAAAATGACTTGGTTCTACTCCTGTGGGTATATTTCTGGATTCTTTATACAGTTCCAAGGATCTATGCATCTATATTTCTGAAAATATCAATCAGTCTTGGTTACTGTAGCTTTATGGAAGCTTAAATTGGTTACACTGATTTCTCCAACTTTATTTTTCATCAAATTTGTTTCAGCTATTATAGATCCTTTGATTTCCATATGAATTTTAGACTATCCTTATATATATATCTACTAAAATTTTGCTTGCATTTGGATAGATGTTGTGTTAAAAGTGCATATCAGTTTTGGAAGATAAGCCTGGATGTCAGTTTTATAGTTGATAAACACAATTTGTCTCTCCACTCATTTAGATCTTCTTTCATCAGCATTGCAGAATGCATATTGTATACGTGTTTAGTTAGACTTATGCTTAAGTGTTTCCTTTTTTGAGTGATGGTGAATGTTATAGTATTTTTAATTCTTGTTTTTGTGCCTCCATTGATTTATATTGTAAGACAAATGGTTTCTTTTTCCTCTTAATCTCCTAATATGCGAGCTTGCTGAGCTCCCCTATTACTTGTAGGAGACTTTTGTTTGTTTGTTCATTTATTTGTAGATTATTTGGGATTTTTTATTTTTTTGTACCAGGGCTGTGGATTGAACCCAAGACCTTGTATGTGGGAAACCAGCACTTAACCACTGAGCCACATCAGCTCCCCTGAGTTGGTTTCTGAAGGAGAGGGCTGGTAACCAAACTGTGACCCCTAGGCAGAGTGAGTAAGAGCCAAGCAATAGGATAAGAGATCCTGAGCCAATCATTAGGGTAAGACATTTTCAACCAATAGCATCCATTACCCTAATTAATAATCGCGAAACAACACCTTCCAGTTAGGATACGGTATGTCCATAAAATGCTAATCTAGTACACAAACCCTAACCAAGGCTCTAGCATGGATCCAGTGATTGACCAATCGGAGTATCTCAACTTGGGGCTCCACCTCCAGGGTGGCGACACAGTGAACTTAAATCTGGCACAGCCACAAAGCCCTGAGTGCACTTCCATCTTTGCCCTGGCCAGACCAACACTGAGCTGCAACAGTGAGCTGAGCTGTAACACTGAGCTGTGAGCCTCCGTCTTTGTCCCAGGTGCACTTCCACTGATGTTCAGGTCAGTCTTCAGGTGTAACACTGAGCATGCTTCCATGGATGTCCCAACCAGGTCTGAGCCTCAACACTGAGCTGTAACTAAATAAACATTTGACTTCACTGATGTCATGTTTCTTCATTCTGAAGTCCGTCAGATATGGTGATAACATTTGGTGCTGTGAATAGGATCTCCCTGACCAAGACCAGCTTGACCAATCTCTAAGCAGCGCAATACACGGCAGGATCCGGTCAGGTGAGTACACTCCTTGTACACACATCCCAGGTGCCACCCCCGTTGTGTCAGAAGCAGCAGGTCATATCAGAAGCACCAAGTTTCCATGGGGTCCGCAATACTCCCTATCGGAGGACGGGAGACAGGGTGTTAGGCCGCTGATAAGGAACTTCTTGAATCACAGAATCCTAGGCCCTTGCAATTCATCCTGTAACACCCCTGTTTTACCAGTCAAAAAGCCAAATGGGAAGTACTATCTTGTCCAGGATCTATGGGCAATCAACCAGGCAATGGCTGAAGCCTCCTAATTGACTCTAGGACACCCGCTAGAAGCCTTTACACCACACCGTGTCCACAGCATCTTGGACTCCACTGGCCACCATTGGTCTTCTCTCAGGCAACTCACTAAATATCAGATACACCTTTTGGGTACTCCAGGTCTCACCCTCAATCCTTGCTCTTCCGTAAACCCCACCACCTTCCCCTTGACGAATGGCAAACCTATCCATGAATGCTTGGAGGCTCTGCAAACCCTAGTACCCTCAGTCTGATCTGAGCTCTCTGACCTCCCCCTTCCCAATGTGCAAGTCCTCTTCACTGATGGCTCCAGCTTCATCAACACCAAGGGCAAGAGGGTGGCAGGATACGCAGTGGTCTCCTCCTCCTACATCTTGGAAGCCAAGCCTCTCCCAGCCAATTCTTCAGCACAAAGACAGAAATAATTGCCCTAATTAGGGCTCTGGAGCTTTCGAAGGACCAATGAGTCAACATATACACTGATTCTAAATGCGCCTGTAGATGGGGCCATCTGGAGAGAAAGGGGACTTTTAAATTCCCAAAACTCTCCAGTGAAGCACCACCAAGAGATCTTATCCCTCCTTGGGGCCCTCACCCTCCCCTCAGCTGTTTCCATCATCCACTGCCCGCGACAACAACGCCAGAGCTCCCCACAGCCAAGGACAACGCAAGGGAAGATAGGGTGGCTTCAGCGGCAGCTGCCAAAGTCCCGCAATCCTGTGGTTCCTCCCCTCAGACCACCTTGTCCGTCCCTCTGATTTCTCTGGCCTAAACCTAGGATGAGTAACCAAGGGGAAGTCTGAGGGTTACAAAGACCACAACAGATGGCTGGTGACCCCTACCACTTGCCTATTAGTCCTGCCTGGATGCTCTGGAAGCTTATCTGGGGAATCCACCAAAGCACCCACCTGGGAAGGGATGTGTTTTTCGACCTATTGCATCCCATCTTCACTGGCAAACACTTCCATTCCACCATGGAACAGGTTACCTCAGCCTGCCAAATTTGCACCTGAGACAACAGCATTACCCCGCAGCCACCAGACCTGCTCACCACCAAGCAGAGGTACAGGCCGATGCCCTGGGAAGACTGTGAAATGGACTTTACCCATAGGCCCAGATTACAAGGTTTCTCCCTACTCTTGGTCCTGGTAGATACATTCGTGGGTTGGGTAGAAGCTTTTCCTTGTCGTTCTGAGTAGGCTGCCAAAGTAGCAAAATGGCCTTTAATAGAAATCTTTGAAGTGCCTAAATTGAAATGAATAGTTTTTGTTTTGTGTTTTTTTTTTTTTTTTGTCTTCACAGAACAGAATGAGGAATATGAGGGTTAAGTGGATATAGAAAGAAAAATTTGTGGGAGTGCTGATTAAATTTTGATTAGTTTGTTTAAAGGAATGTGTTTTGTTCTAAGATAAAATCAGAATGGAAGTATGTAGGACAGAACTTGAATGCATATGGCAAGCTGTAGAAGGGATTGTAGAAGGTAGCATTGAGTAAGGGAATGTGTACTGTGAAGGCGGAATTTGTCTTGAGATGAAGTAACTATAGTCTTTGTAGTTATGGATAGTTATAAGAAGTTTGTAGAAGCATTGTTTAAACTGAAATATTCAAAGGGCTAATTCCAGTAAGTCAATATTAAACAGAAACTGAATTGACGCTAATAACAAAAAGTAACTTCATAACAGAAAAACCTGTCATAGGCCACCTCACTCTGCTTATTCAAGTGGTGGTGATAATCTTGATTCCATTGGGAATCTTCAGATTCCATAAAATAATGGAAAAAATAGTTTTTCCTGTACTGCTAAAGAAAAATACCTGTTAATTAATGTCTTCATGGTAAAGGTGTAGAAGTAAAAAGCAAAGTACTAAAAAGTTAATTTCATTTGATATGCTACACATTGCACTGGAAGTATTTTAAAAATGTATAAAACTCCAAAGAGATAGACTTTAGCACTGTCAAACTCTCTTTGTACGTTTAAACCAGGCCTTCAATGCACTGCATTTTGCTTCTCCATTTGAGTTATTCGCTGGATTGGTCACTGACCCCTAAAACAATAAAGGTATCTACTACTTCTCTGGTTGTGCTCCTGAAGTTGATGGAGATTACGTTGCATTTTCAGACTCTTGCAGTAGCAAGAGTACCAGATGGCCAGATGCACAAAGGATATCGCCTCCAGACTGGCACTCTTTCATGGTGCCAAAGGGTCCTCGGCAGCAGGCTCGTGGGATACTGGAGCCTACTTTCCTAGCTTCTCTCTAGGGTCAATGGTGCTACGGCATGCTGGCTGTGTGAAGGACATAACAAGGGAGGCAGTGATTACCAGAGTGATGTACATAGAGCTTAAACACAATTGGCATTATGGCCTGCTCCCATGGAGAGACAACATGTAGGGTATTGCAAACCAGGAGCTTAGATCTATTAACTGCAGCTAAAAAGAAACCTATGCATTACTTAGTGCATTGATTAGTATTAAGTACTGTACCTGTATCTCTCCTACTCTAGATATATGCCTGATGATTATGGTGACATTTTTTAAGATCATATGCAGAGGGATATTGAACATGTTAAAAGTCCTGGTAAACTTCATTTTCTAAGTAGTGAATGAACATGCTTAATCCAAGTCTCCCTCCTAGCCCTTGTTCTAAAACCTATCCCATTCACATCCTGGAAAGGACTGGCAAACCTACATGCCATCCTGCCAGGGCTGACTTTTCCACCGAAGGGAAACAACAAACGAGGTGGCTAGGACCCACTTCAGTTTAGCCCCTTCAAGATGGTCTATGGGTAACCTTTCCTTACCCAGGACCTGGAAACCAGGTTCTGATCAAAATCTGGCAAGAAAACAAGCCTCACTCTCAATTAGAGTCAAAATAGAGAGAACTTGACTGTAATTCTGATCACTCCAACAGTTATTAAAGTTAAAGGGATTGCCAGCTGGGTGCACTTATCCCGAGTGACACCAACTGTTCAAGGAGCTGCCAGCTCACCAGAACACTTGACAAGACATATGAGTGCCAGTCATTAGACAGCCTGAAATGCCTCTTCAAGAAACAAAGCTAAGTGTCTGTGTCAAAGCCAGCTGTTCCCTCGAACTCTAACCCAAAGGCCAATTGTTAGGGGGAGGTCAAACCAGACACCCCTTAAGAAACCTTGTCTGTTTTCATTTCCTGTAGTTTGTCCCTATATAAATCACTCTGAAATAGTCCTAAACAGCATCTAAAACCTGCAAAATAAAGCCCACCAATTTTTGGAATATGCAACCTGTATAGGCACCTGGCCTTTTCTATTCTTGTGGTCCAACATCCTTTTAGTGAAACCCTATATCCTCAAAATTCTAATTAATTTTATTTCTTCCACAATTAATGTGTTGTTAGACATACTGAGATTTCATCCAGCTTCACCCAGGATGCCAGATTTGTCTTCCTCCAACCACAATAGAATAGCAAGAGGATTTTACAACTTGTCAGGTAGGGCCTACTCCCCCTAACCAGCGGGATGTAATTACAGAAGTATGACCATTGCCCTTCAACACCCCTTTAAGAATAAACTCTCTGATGGGGGAGTTGAGGCAGACTAAATTAGGAATCAATAGATGGATCTGGAACCTGGCAGGAAAACACCGCCATTAAACACGTAGCTGTGGGTACCCCACAAGATGGCTGTTGGAAGGACTTTGAGAGAATCCCCATTCGGAGCAGGATTTCCTCTGGAATTAAGGGGAAGCCCCAGATATTCTCCAAGGACTTATCGTTGGGCCGTCCCTGGGGATTGATGGGTGGGATAACCAATCAAAACAGCTAACAACTGGGACTCCTCCCCCAACATTAGCAAATGGGTGGAATAATTACTGGTCTAAAAGGCAAGTGCAAAATCCAAACAACCCCTGTTCTTGCCTTTTTCCCTTGCCTGGAACAGCAAGCATGTAAACCTGGGCTTTTGTAATCTTTAACGGGAAATTGTAGTCTGTAAATCAGCCCTCGTTATCTCTTTTTATCCCTTTTCCTCTCTATCTGGGACCTATAATATGTTATTTTCTCCCATTTCTCTTCTCTGTGCATTCCTAGGATAGGAATGCTGTGTTTACGTTAACAGGTCAGGAAACACCTAGAACATAATCCAAGAAGTGAAGCAAAATGTCCTAAATGGAAGCAGGAGGACAATTTCCACTCTTTTCTCCAGCGATGGATCCTACCTGTCCTCTTCTTACTTGTGACTCCCCCTCCAATAATCATCCTGCTCCTTCTCCTCTTCACCCCACCCTTCTCCACGCTCTCAGGAAACTCATCTCCTCCTGATTGCAGGTGACTTAAATTTCAGCTTGTACTCCAGCCATCCCTGGGAAACTGGATCAGGCCACCAGAACTTTGCTCTACCTTTGTCCAAACCACCCCGCCCTTTTGACCGCACCTCCATAAGCAGGAAATTATTTGGGCTCAGAAATTATGCCCCATCACCCATACAAGAAAAAGGGGGGAATGAAGGAGCAGGCTGGTAACTGAAGTGTGTCTCCCAGGCAGAGGGAGTAAGAGCCAACCAATAAGACAAGGGCTCCTGAGCCAACCAATAGGATAAGAGATTTTCAACCAATAGGATCCATTACCCTAATTAATAATCAGCCAATCAATGCCTCCCAGTTAGGATACCCTATTAACATAAAATGCTAATCTAGTACACAAATCCTAACCAATGCTCTCACACGGACCCAGTGTTTGACAAATCAGATAATGACACCTTTGGGCTTCACCCCAGGGCAGCGAAACAGTGTACCTATATCTAGCACAGCCCCAAAGTCCTGAGCATGCTTCCATCTTCACCCTGGCCGGAACAACACTGAGCCAAGCTGTAACTCCGAGCTGTGAGCCTCCATCTTTACCCCTGGTGCACTTCCACTGACACCTCAGCCAGGTTTGAGCTGGAACACTGAGAGCTCTTCCAACTTGGCCCAATCAGGTTTGAGCCACAACACTGAGCTGTAATTAAATAAATGTTTGACTGTACTGGGGTCACGTTTCTTCGTTCTGAAGTCCATCCAACAAAGAATAAAATGGGCGAAAATGTTTCTTTGTTTGTTTGCTTATTGTTAGTTTTTGTTATTAGGAGGCACCAGGAACTGAACCCACACAGCCCAGGACATGAGGGCATTACATACATGCAGAGGCACACAGGGGTTGTACTTGGGAATAAATTTAACCATCAGGGCTGTGGGGGAGAAGCTGTGTAGTAACAAAAGTGTAAGGGGCCCCCTGATTACTGTGGGATCATGATTGGTTTGTTTGAATAATTCTGAAGCCCTTTGATTGAAGACTGTGTAGAGTGTCAGTGTCCAGTTGATATGGGAACTAGCTGTGAGTAGGGAGCCTATCTGGTGAGTGTAGGAGAACCCACTATTTGATGTATTATGGTGTATCTTGACATAGATTTCTTTGGGTTTATCCAATTTGGGGTTGGCTCAGCTTCTCAAATCTTCAGTTAATGTCTTTTTGACAAATTTGGGAAATAGCCAATTTCCTTCAAAAACTTTTTCAATACCGCTCTTTTTCTTATAGACTTCTGGGACTTCCATGACACAACTTTTACATCTATTTTATAGTCCCACAAATTCTTCAGCATGAAATAAGTATTAAAAACAACTTTACAAAAAATTTTATATGTATAGTAAATAACACAAAATGTAGAATTCACCAAAGCTGGCCAATGACATATAAAATGCAAGAATGTTTAAACATTTGACAGTCAATTAATGGAAGTCACCATATTAACTAAAAGAAGGACGAGAGACATAAGGCCACCTTGACAGAAGCATAAAATGCCATTGGACATTCCCAACTGTAACTGTACATCAGAAATGTCATAATTCTGACTGTTTTTTTAGTGTGGCTTTAGTATGGCTTCCTTTTAATATTGTACATACATTGTATGTAATAAGTAATAAAAATGTAGACTTCAAATTTTGTACAAATCATCTTATGTACAGAATAAAAAAGTTCATAGAAACAGCAAAAATAGATAAGTGGCACAATTAGTTTTCTTCAGAAAATACCTGTAACTTTATGCTTTAGTGAAATGTAAAGAACCTACATTTTTTTTTTTAACATTTTGTAAATCAAAATTTTTGTTTGACATTTGTATTAGTCAGCCAAAAGGGGTGCTGATGCAATATACCAGAAACCGGTTGGTTTTTATAAAGGGTATTTATTTGGGGTAGAAGTCCACAGTTACCAGGCCACAAAGCGAAAGTTTCGTCCCTCACCAATGTCCATTGCCACGTTTTGGAGCAAGACCGCTGCTGATGTTTGCCAGAGTTCAGGCTTCTTGGGTTCCTCTCTTCCCTGGGCTCCGTTTCTCTCTGGGCTCAGCTACTCTGATCCTCCACAAGATCAGCTGTAGACTATAAGGCTCTCTAGGCTTTGCCTCTCTCCACAAGGCCAGCTGTAGACTCTCAGGCGAACGGCTCGTCTCTTTTCCCCGGGTCTTCTCTCCTTACTCACGACCAAGCTCTCTTACTTCCCGGGGCTCCAGTTCAAGATTCCAACATCAGAACTCCAACTCAAAACTACTTCAACTCTGTCCTTTGCCATGTCTTTTTATCTTTGAGACCCCACCCACCAAGGGGTGGGGCCGAATGCCCTACTGATGTGGCCCAGTCATGCCCTAAACATAACTTAATCATGCCCAGATTAACAGACCAGTTTACAAGCATAATCACATATCTAGTTTTGGAATTCATAAGTATATCAAACTGCCAAACTGCTACAACATTGTTTATGAAGAGAAACTTCATGCAATTGCCATTTAATATGCTCTTTTATATAACTTTTAAAATTCCAAAAATTGTGTACTATATGGATTAAATAAAGAACTTGGGACTTTCACTACTAAAAAAATATCTTTGGACAGGGGAGCAGGTGTATTTCAGTGGTTGAGTGCCGGCTTTCCATGTACAAGGTCCTGGTTTCAAAAGGTCATGGATAGAATTCACTGTGTGTTCAGATTTTATAAAAAATGTATTAGCAAACTACTATTAAACAGCACTTTCCTCCATCAAAGGAAAATATCTACCCGACCATACAAATAAAATTCATTGGAGAAATATTTTAAAATTTCTCCTTATTACCTGAGGTACTGCAGGAGTTAGGCAATGAAAATGACCTGGAAAATTAATAAAAGGCATATGGTTTTCAAAGAAGGGAAAATTGTCTCTAATCTTGATGTGATAATGTATTTATACAAACTAATAGAGATAATAAATAAATTTAGTATTGTTGTTGGATACAAAGTCAGTATACATAAACCAATTATATTTTCCTCTACTAGAAAGAAGTAGAAAACAAAATTAAGAAAATACGAATCATAAGAGAATCTATATAATTCTTATATAGTAAGAAATCCAAATATAACAAATAATTTTATACTGAAAAAAACCACACATGATATGGAGAAATTAATGAACCTAAATAAATAGAAAGAATACACAATTATTTGAATGTAAGAGTAAATATTTTAATGATGCAGTTTTCTTCCAATTAATCCATATTCAGTAATATCCCATTGAAACCATAGCAAAATTTGTTGTTTGTTTCTTTTTTGTTTTCTTTCTTTATATATATTTTTTCTCTTTGGGGACGAGTAAAGAGGAATTGTCAAGCTGAATTTTAAATTAATATGTAAATTCTAAAGTCTTGGATAAACGAAAGAAATTCTGTGTAAGAAAAACTGGAGAAAATTTTTTAAGAGATAAGACATACTATAAAACTCGATTTGTTTATACAGTATGATATTGGCTTAAAAGTAGATAAGATGGACAAGGGACTATTGTAGAAATTCCAGAGACAGACCCCCTTCCAAATATAATGTCTGGTTCCTAGTGGCACTACATACCAATGTGGGAAATATAGCCTTTATAATAAATGCTGCTAGGTCATTCAGAAAGTCATCTGAAAATTTTTTCAGGACACCTACACAACCAGCATTAAATGTCAATTTCAGATGGATTGAAAATCTTTGGTAGAATTCAACATTGAAGCAAACTGGGCCTTGAATTTCCTTCGAGGGATGGTTCTATTAACAGTTACAATTATTTTATCTTATGTAAGGCTATATAGAATGTTCTCTTTTTGCAATAGTTTCGATAAATTCTGAGGGGTAGATTAAAGAAGGGTGCAATTTATTTACCATTCATCTCATGGAGAGGTGGATTGTATTTTTCCTGCTCCTAAATCTCGGTTGGCCCTGTCTTTGCTTTGACCAATAGAATGTGTGCAAATTATGCTACCTAACTTCCAAGGCTAGGTCTAAAGAACTCTTGATTTCATCTCTTGGAAAACATGCCTTCGGGAGTCCTGGACATCCAGGTAAGAAGTCTGTCTTCCCTGCAGTTGAGACCACCTAGAGAGACCATGTTAGAGACACTGGAACTGCCTGCAGAGGGAGAGAGTGAACCCCCAGAGGACCTCAGCCCCAGCAGCCACCTGACTGTAAGCACAGGAGAGGCTCCCAGTGAGAACCACCCAGCTGAGGTCAATCCACTGCCAGTGTGTGAGAAATCATTAAATGACTGTAGTTATACCACTAAGTTTTGGGATGATTTATCATGCAGAAACAATTAATGAAATAGTGAGTTATCCAAGGAATTTCATCTAAAGTATCAGGTAAATCTACTGGCCAAAATGCATTATAATCCTCTGATTACCTTTTTAACATCTGTAGGATCTGTAGGAATATTATCTTTTTCACTTAGGATGTTGATAATTCATAATGTTGATATTTTTATCTTTTATCTATTAGCATTACAGTTGGTTTATAAGAAAAAACAGATACACGAACAGAAAAAAACAAAAAACCCCTGACTCTGCAGTTTTTCTTATTTTATATCTATTTTCAATATTACTAATTTCCTCTTCTTTTGTCATTAAATTCTCTTCTTCTTCTCCTAGATTCCAGATCTTAGAAGCTTAGATCTCTAATTTTTATATATTTCTTATTTTTATATATTTCCAACATTTGAAGATATAGCTTTGCCTTTAAGAACTGCTTTGGTTGCATCTCATAAATTTTGAAATGTGTTTTGATATTCCTTAATTTAAAATATTTTCTAATTTCCCTTCTGATTTTTTTCTGTTGCTTCACTTCCAAATATTTGGGTATATTTTCAATCTTTT
>JAKSZT010033105.1:211694-222302 GCA_026826555.1 Tolypeutes matacus
GTAGAGTTTTCAGTGTGTCTGAGACAGCACTTCAGGGATCTGGGAATACATATGATCTCTCCATCCTTAAAGGGCCGGAATTTGGAATGTATCTTTCAAGATCTGTGAAATAATAAAAAATATCCATGTTCATTAAGGTTTGATCTCATTCAGAGAAACTTCAGACAATCCAGCTGTGTGTTCCAGTCATTATCGGTGAAATCCTAGACACAATTTGTTTTTTGGTAGTGTTCTACTTATAAGTGGGTTCAGAATATGTTTTTGGTTCTTGCACCTCAGTTCAATGAGATATCCTGATCTCCACTGTAGGGGGTTACAAAGCCCAGGATTTGACCTCTGAGAATGGGTGAGATAGATGGTGGGATAAACGGAAGGCGGGGTTTTGGGAGCAGAATGGGAAGGGGATCCACACTCATTACAGAGTTTACGTATCAACCCATTTCAGACTGATTGAGGAATGAGATTGGACACTGAGGACTGGCATTTCCAATTTTATTAACCATAGTCCTAGATGCCAGTGCCAGGACCAGAAGATTCTGACTTGTTTTTGGAACCGTCTTATATTTGGAGATGTGCCCTAAGTGGAAAAATTGAGTGACATGGGGGAAGTGAGCAGAAAAATGGGAGTAAAGAATGGTGGAGGCACACCTTCTTTTCATATTTTCTCTAGGTTATGGCTTGGCCAGAAGAAATGAATTTTGAGAACAAGTTTAGTTAGGCCAGTAATTTATTTTTATTTAATTTTTATTTTTTGAAAAGATATATAGATACCATAAATGTTACACATAAAATGTAGGAGATTCCTATATGCCCTGCTCCCCACACCATTCACATTACCCACATTAACAATATCCTTCATTAGTGTGGTACATTCATTGCAATTTCTGAACATATTTTGGAGCATTTCCACTAAGCATGGATTAATTTTACATTGTAGTTTACACTCTCTCCCATCCAATTCTGTAGGTTATGGCAAGATATATAATAGCCTGTATCTGTCATAGCAATGTCATTCAGGATAATTCCCAAGGCCCCAAAATGCCCCCATATTATACCTGTTTTCCCTCTCCCTGACCTCAGAACCTCCAGTAGCCACTGCCTCTGCATCAATGATATAAGTTCTTCCATTGGTAGAATCACAATAAGGCATGTCACGGTAGTTGGAGATTCACACAATAACTGAAAGAATACTGAATTCCCATCCTGGGGAGCTCTGCCACATTCACTAAAGGAACAGCAAAAATCCCCCAGTTAAAATGGCAATGGCTGGTGAAGGGAGCATGGTCCATTGATGGGCCTTTGTTATTAATGACTATGCTTATGTACCATTCCTCTTGAAATTGAAACTTAGCATTATAGGGTACCATAATATTATAGGGTGCCTTAGCATTATCTCCTGAGGACCTCCTTGTTGCTCAAATGTGGCCTCTCTCTAAGCCGAACTCAGCACATACATGCAATAACTTCTGCCTAGAATGGGACGTGACTCACAGGGATGAGCCTCCCTGGCACAGAGGGATTACTATCAAGCACCAACTAACAATGCAACTGGAAAAAGATCTTGCCAAAAGGGGGGAAAAGGTAAAGACAAATGAGTTTATATGGCTGAAAGACTTCAAACTGAGTCAGGAAATCATTCCAGAGATTACGCTTATGCACGTCTTAGCAGGATCTCATTGACTGCCAAATTATACACTACCCCAATTAGTGGGGCTACTGAGGGTTCCGGAGACACACAGGCACTATGGTCAGGGCAGATACCTCATGAGTTTGGTGCCTTGCCAGTGGGCCCTACTTTTGGTTTTGTGCTCCCCAGAGTGTGAGAATTGGTTCCACGTGTGCTTTCCCTACACATGGCTATTCTGTACTTTCTAGTTGAACCTATAGTTGGTGCTGGAGTTGGTGGGTGCATGTCCAAGAGACTTGAATCTTTGGATGTCCAGGTGCCAGCTAGGCCCTGAGCCTCAACGGAGTTGCTACACCTACTCTTCAGTTCATTGGACTCACACAGGACAACTAACAAGGAGGTGATGATGGACAACTACCATACTAAGGAACCAAGAGAGTATACAACTGCAAGCAAGAGAGTCCCATCCATTGGCCATATGGGACTGAAGCCCCCTCTCAATCAGAGGTGGATGGACATCACCATCCCAGAATCCTTAGAATTGAGGAATGAACTTTTGACTAGAGTGGACTTACTGGTATTCTACTATAGGCCAGTAATTTATTAAGGAATGGTGAGAAAAGAAATGGGAGAAAATAACAGATCATGGGTCCCAGGTAGAGGAAGGGGCTGAAGTGTGATAAAGAGGACCAATGTACAGACTACATTTCTTCATTACAGACTACCTAAGCTCAGGTTTTACCTTCATGGTGTTCCAGGCAGTGGGGGAAGAAGGCAAGAACAGGGTGCTAAGAAGGCTAGAGTAGGGGTCAAAAGGAAAGTGAAGGCTGTTTTGGCCTTTGTACTTGCTTTTTGCTGTTTTGATAGATTACTTCACCTATCTATCCCCTGGGAGAGCCCAGTGATAAGGCCCCTGAGAAGAGGCATTGCCCTTTTAGTTAAACTACAGGAGATGAAAACAAACAATCTTTCTTAAGGGTGTCAGGCTAGAGACACAGACACAGACACTACTTAGATTTGTCTCTTGAAGAGATATTTCAGACTGTCCAATGACTGGAACACGAATGACCTGTCAGGTGCTTCTGGTGAACTGGCATTTTCTTGGTCTGCTGGCTTCGCTCGGGATAAGTGCACCAAGCTGGGAATTCCTTTAACTTTAATAGGTGTGGTAGTAATCAGAGCTACAGAGTAAGATTCTTTCCATTTTGACTCTAATTGAGAGCAAGGCTTGTTTTCTTGCCAAGTTTTGATCAGAAACTCTTCTCTAAGTCCTGAGTGAGGAAAGGTTGTCCATGGACCATCTCAAAAGGTCTAAGCTGAAGTGGGTCCTAGCCACCCTGTTTGCTGTTTTCCTTCTGGTGGGAAATGCTTAGCCCTGGCAGGATGGCATGTTGGTTTTCCAGTCCTTCCCAGGTTATGAGTGGGACAGGTTCTGGAACAAGGGCTAAGAGGGAGATGTGGGTTAAACATGTCTTTCACCTGGTGTGGGTGAAGACTGTGGGAGGTCACCCGCAAGTTAATTTGGTGGCTTTTTTAAATTACAAGAGTTGTTGCCACCACTACTCAATATCCCTCTGCATATGATCTAGAATAGAAAAGATACTACCATAATATCAGGCATATATATAGAATAGGAGAGATATAGGTGTGGTACTTGATATTAACCAATGCACTACCCAATGCATAAGTTTTTCTTTGAATTGCAATTAATAGATTGAAGTTCCAGGTTAGGGATATCTTACATGTTATCTCTTCAAGGGAGCAGGAAATAATGCCAATTGTGTTTTAAGCTCTATGTACATCACTCTGGTAAGCATTTCTCCACTTGGTATGTCCTGCACACAGTCAGCATGCTGCAGCACCGTTTACTCTAGAGAGAAGCTAGGAAGGTAGGCGCCAGTATTCCACTGGCCTGGTGCATAGCATACTTTGGCACTATGAAATAGTGCCAGTCTGGAGGCGATATCCATTGCACATCTGGCTATATTGAGCCATCGTTGTTTGCTGCAAGAATCCGAACCTCAGCGTAGTCTCCATTTACTTCAGGAGCACAACCAGAGATGTATTAGATACCCTTATTATTTTAGGGGTCGGGACCAATCTAGCCAAAAACTCAAATGGAGAGGCAACCTGCAGTGTATTGAAGACCAGCTTTGAATGCACAAGAGTTTGG
This sequence comes from Tolypeutes matacus, assembly GCA_026826555.1. NCBI lineage: Eukaryota > Metazoa > Chordata > Mammalia > Cingulata > Chlamyphoridae > Tolypeutes > Tolypeutes matacus. The sequence continues at coordinate 215,495 of JAKSZT010033105.1, forward strand.
CAATGCTGAAGTTTATCTCTTGATTTTTATAGACTTTTTAAACACTTCAAATGTAATGTACACACTTATAAAAGTATGTTTAGACTAAATCCACCCAGTTATAACCTCAGTTATCAACCTCTTCTGTTTTATAATATAAAGGCATCTGTACAATGTTCTTAGCTATTAGTTACAGTTTCTAGTAAGTTTGTACTTTGAGGCAAATTGAGTACCTTTATTAACTAAGCCACAAGGTTTTTATTAGTAAAAATTTTGCCAAGTTTTCTGCTTTTCTAGCAACTGAACCAATTCCACTTGTGATTTATACATTAAATAGTCTCATAAGACAGAATTGAAATTTGAGGACTCATTTTTAGGTTACCTTTCACCATTTTTCAATTTGTAACAGATGAAACCCAAATTTGATTTCCTAGGCAAAAGCAAACTCATAAAGTTAAACACAGATTTCAAAGTTAAAAACAAAGTTAAGCACAGGTTAAAATAGAAAAGAGAATACCATACACTTAGCATTTCTAGGAACTTTTTTATCTTAATTGTTGACACATGAGGTTTCTTATTTTCCAAGAGAGGTTTAGTAACTGGTTTGAATCGTGATCCCTATTCACACACTTTATCAGGCATAACTGAGTTTAAAACTGAGAAGGCTGACTCTAAAAGGGAGTTAATGGAAGTTTGAGGTGTATTTCCACATTATTTTTAAGGAGACATGAAATGAGTTTTCTGGCCCTCAAATCTATCTGTCTCCTCTCTTATACTGGTTTAACTAGAATTCAGGGTCCCAGGTTACTCTTGGCTATACTGTGGCCACGTAGACCAGCAAAAGACAAATTTTCCTGATCTCTGAGAAGACACTCCTGTGGGGAATCTGCTGGTAAGCTAGAGACAATGCTCAGTATTCTAGGAAGAATGAAGAAGCACTTTTTAATCAACTGATCTGGCCTCCCAGAGTCCAAATCTGACTAAAATGCCCACCACTCCAAATAATTTGGAGCTGATGCTCTGGTCTCAGCGTCCTGATAATTTAATCCACCCCCTGCCAATGGGCATCCCTGCTGCAGATCTAGGTCTTGGAGGATGCCTGAAAACTGCAAAGTTCAGACCAATGTGCCCAAGCCGAAAAATTGGTGGGAGACATTGGAAGCAGTTGACCGAACCAAAGTGACTGAGCTGAGTTTCAGTGGACGTTTGGTTTCCCTGGCCCGTGACCCCGATGGAAAGGGAACTCCCACGGCATCTACCTTGGCCCTGCTTGGCACTGCCTTCCCAACCTGTCCCACGCCAAGTAGCCTGGTGTGGTTGTTAGGAAGGCAGGCCTACAAAAGCATAGACCCACTGGGAGGCACAAGCCTCCTGTCATTGCCACCACCACCAAGTGGAGAGGGCCGGAGAATGCAATGGCAGCCAGGCCAATGGGCAAAGCTGGCTGCTTCTAAAAAGGCTTGAAAACGTGGCTTCCCTGCACCTGGAGCTCGGTCAGGGAACCCCTGTCTTGGCAGGGTCCTGCTTTGGGCCCCTGCCCTGTGCCCACATTCTCCTAACTGGGGTCAGATCCAGCAAGCCTGGCCCCATGGCGCAGGTGCAGAGAGGTCCCATGCCCCAGCCTCTTCCCTCCTGGTATTACCTCCTGTGGGGTTTCATAAGTGAACCCATTTAAAATGCATAACCAGAAGAGGGCATTAAACAGGCTATAATTCATAGTGACTCACCAATAGCTCTTTTCTCCTGGCTGGCTTGCCAAATTTGTTGTCAGATTTTTCTAGGTTCTTGGCTAAGCTACAAGAAATGAATTTCAAGAGCAAGCCAGGTTAGTTAGGCCAGTAATTTATTAAGGAACAGTGAAAAGAAAAATCGGAGTAAATAACAGAAATTGGATCCCAGGAAGAGAGGAAGGGGCTGAAGAGTGATAAAGACGGCCAATTTACAGACTACAATTCCCCATTACAGACTACAAATGCCCAGGTTTCACTTGCATGGTGTTCTAGGCAGGCGGGGAAGAAGGCAAGAACAAGGGGATGAAGAAGGCAGGAGCAGGGGTCAAAAGGCAAGAGAGGCCCGGTTCAGCCTTTGCGCCATTAATTATTCCACTCCTTTGCTAATGACAGGGGAAGAGTCCCATGTGTTTGCTGTTTAGAATGATTACCCCACACATCAATTCCATGAGAGGGCCTAATGATAAGGCCCCTGAAGAACACCCGAGGGTTCTCCTGGGTTCAGGAAGAAATCTAGTTAATGAGTGGGGTTTTTGTGAATGTATTTCAGGAGTCATGTTGAGGCCCATGTCCCTGTGGGCTTTTTGCCAGGTTCGAGATCCATTTATTGATTTGTACTTTACTAGCCTGTCTCAACAGTGAGCTATTACTTATATGTTTCTGAAACTATAACTGGATTTTTAAAAAATTTTTAATTTTTTTTTTTTTTTTTTAAAGAAGCTCTAGATTACATAAATGTTACATAAAAATACAGGGGATTTCCATATGGCCCATCCTCTCCCCTCCCACACTTTCAAACATTAAGAACTTTTTTAGTGTGGTACATTTGTCACAAATGATGAACACATATTGAAGCATTGCTACTATCTGTGGAGTATAGTTTACACTATAGTTTACACTCTGCCTTGCCAATTTTATATGTTATGACAAAATATATAATGGCCTCTATCCATCATTGCAATGTCATGGAGGACTATTCCAGAAAATGTCCCCATGTTATGCCTATTCTTTCCTCTCCCTACCCTTAGAACCCCTAGTGGCCATGTCTTTATATCACGGATAAAATTTCTTCCATTGCTAGAATAGTAATGAGTCTATAAGAGAATAAGAATAAATCTCCTTTTGTCCATTGTTCATTTCACAATCTTGAGGATTTTGGGATGGTGATGCACATTCTATTTCTAATTGATATGGAGATTAGATTCCATGCAGCAGATGGATGGTACTATCTTGCTTGAAGTTCCAGACACTCTCTGTTCCTTGGAATGGTCATTGTCCATCATCATCTCCTTGTTAGTTTTCCTGGGTGAGTCCATTGAACTGGACAGTATGTGTTGCAACTCTGCTGAGAATCAGGGATCAACTGGCACATGAACAGCTGGAAGATTTATGTCTCTGGGGCAAACATTTAACAAGTATAGTGCTAATTAAGAGTTCAGATAAAAGGGGCAGAAGAACCATGTGTAAGGAAACTTAAATGTCTAACTCTGTTGCGCTGGGCAGCATAAATTCCACAGTAAGCCCCACTGATATTGTGCTGAACTCCTGAGCTTGTCTGCCCTGCTTATAGTGTCCAGAGGTCTCTAGTACTCTCAGGAGCCCCACTGTTTGTGGCATTGTTTACTGTGGCAATCAATGAGATCCTGCCGAGACTTGCATAATCATAATCTCAGGAATGACCTCCTGACTCATGTTGAAATCCCTTAGCCATAAAAAGTCATTTGTATTTAGTATTTCCCCCTTCTGCTCAGGGTCTTTTTCCAGATGCATTGCAAGTTGGCTTTTGGTAATAATCCCTTGTTGCCATGGAATGTCATAAAGTTGGAATTAGACAGTATATAAACTTTTTCAGACTGGCTTCTTACACTTAGCAAAGTGCATGCAAGATTCATCCATTTCTTTTCATTTCTTGACAACTCATTTCTTTTGATTGCTGAATAATATTCCATTGTATGACTGTACCACTGTTTGTTTATTCATTAACCAATAAAGGACACCTTGGTTGCTTCCATTTTCTGGCAATTATAAATAAAGCTACTCTAAACATTTTGTACAAGTTTTGCATGGATATACTTTTTCAATTCATTTGGGTAAATACCGGATAGTGACTGCTGGATCTAGTAATAAGCCTATGATTAGCTTTCTAAGAAATGACCAGACTGTCTTCCAAAATGGTGGTACCATTTTGCCTTCCCACCAACAACGAATGAGAATCCCCCTTGCTCCAGATCTTTGCCAGCATTTGGTGTTGTCAGTGTGTTCGATTTTAGCCAGAAAGCCACTCTTTAAAAAAACTCATTTTGAAAAAATTCATTTTGAAAAAATTTCAGATTCTCAGGATATTGCAAAGACAATACAGAGAGGTCCTGAGTACCTTTCACCTACTTTCTCCAAATGGTTATAACTTAAGTAACTTCAGTACAATATGGAAACCAGGGAACAACCATGGCTACAATGTGTGTGTAACTACCACAGTGAAGACCAGAACTCTTCCATTGCCTCGGAGGTCTCCCTTCTGATACCCCTTTAGAGCCAGCATCCCCACCTCCTCATGTCACTGAAGCTGTCAACTCCCTGTTCTCTGCCTCTATAATTTTGCCATTTCAAAAATGATATATACAGAACGAGGAGTAAAATGGCGGTAGTGTAGGAGGGCACACACTGCAAGCTCCCAGAGAAGGCGGATTGTGGACAGGGTCCTGCCCGGGGGTCTGTACTGTGCACGCGTGGAATGAGAAGCTTGGGACATCTATCTGCTCGGATCAACGGTGTGGACAGAACGGTGGAGATTCATGAGTTTTAAACGGTGGAGATTCGTGAGTTTTAAGGCAGCCGGTGGGGGTTGGCACAGGCGCCTGAGCCCCGCGGTTAGGGAACAAGCAGGCAAGAAAGTTTTATTTTCTGGGGATCTAGCTGCCTGGCGCTCCTTGGATCTTGCGTGAACAGAACAAACAAGCTAATTGGCACCCGGTGAACCGGGATGGGGATTCTGGTCGGGGAACGGAGCTGATTTCCGTAGAGACCCAGGGATAAGACCTGGGCCGCTGCGGAGCCAGGAAGAAGGGACACTTCCCAAAAGAGGGAGGGTTCTGTTGGAGGACAGGGAAGGGTATTTTTTATTTTAGGACATTGATCTGGCTGCCTGCACTGCCCCATAGCTTTGGGGAGCAGATAAACCGACCTGAAGCAGCATCAGGCTGAGAGCAGACACAAATCTGCACTCAAACTGATTTACTTAGCAACCGGTGACGCTGGAGCTCAGCTCCAGAAGAGGTGGAATCGGCCATCTTTAGCACTCCGCACTGACTAACATCAGAACTACAGCTACCCTGGGGAGTCCAGGAAGTGGGACGTGCTTGATTAATTTCCACGGGCCCAGCTAGGGTCCTGCCGTAAGGGAGTTGGTCTAGAGGAGGAATTATTTTGGGTCCTGTATTTCGATAAAAAATTAAAATTAAAATTAAAAAAAAAAAGTGAGGTCACTTCAATAAATGAAAATTAAATTCTTTTTAATTTAGTTTAATAGCTAAAAGCTGCTTCAGGGCCTGCATATAGAACCCTGCAGAGAAATTGATTGATAAACACAAGTAGGCAGGAAGGATTCACGTGGACCCTAGGGAAATCATTGACCCCCCTTAGCTCTGTTTGACTGCTTGCCTGTGTGGATCTTTGGTTTCTCTCAGTTGCTTTCTGGTCCCTTGCTTTTCTTTCCTTTTTCCTACCCCGTTTCTTTTTTCTTCCATTTTTTAAAAAATTAGGTGCTGCTAGCTTGTCGCTTCTTTGCTATGCTTCTTTTTCAGTAATTTCTCACTCGCTGTATATATTGATATTGTATTACAAACTATCGCTTACCATTCCTGCATCTTTCTGCCTTCTGTTTTCTGTTGTGGCTCTTAGGTACAACATTTTTTCATAGACCCACAACTCAAGGGTGTCAATTTCTATTCTATCTATTTTGTTTTCTACTTTTTTCTTTATTAGTATTAACTTTTTCCTTTCAGACCCTTCTTTTCTATTTCTCTCCCTCCTCATAATTCTAGGCTTCTAAATCACTACATATATATTCCTCCATTTGTTTTCCCAGTCCATTGTAGGAACTCCATATTTTTTCATAGTACTCTACACTGCCTACACAAGTTAAATATTCATCTCATTAAGTCTCATTTTGCCCCTCTTCTAACTTTTATCAATATTACTATTATCCTTTTGCATTCCTTACATCTTTTGATTCCTCTGGCCCTAACCTTTTGCCTTCAAGGGAACATAGAAAGAAGCAAGGAAATAAAATAAGAAGAAAAACTGCCAAAGAGAAAACTTAACTAACACGCAGAACCAACAGCTAAATAAAATTCTAGAGCATAGAGAAAAGTTAATCAACTGAACTAACCCATCAAGATAATATGATGACCAGAGGGCAACAGAAAAATACAAATGACTCTGAGAAACTGGAAAACATGGACCAGTCTAATGCACAAAATAAAAACCAGGAAGCAATGCAGAATATCGAACAAATAATCAAAGCTATCCAAACAAATATCATAGACCAACTTAAAGAACTGAAGGAAGAGATTAAGGATATAAAGAAGACACTGGGAGAACATACTGAAGAAATAGCTAACACGTCTAAAAAGGTAATGGATATGATGGTGAACAAAGGCACAAGCCAAGAAATGAAAAAGACACTGGACTCACATGACAGCAGATTTCAACAGGCAGAGGAAAGAATTAGTGATATGGAAGACAATACCGTTGAAATCAAAGAGATTGTAGAACAGATAGACAAAAAGATAGAAAAAATACAGCATGGTCTCAGGGAATTAGCCAATAATAAAAAACGCACGAACATACGCATTATGGGCATCCCAGAAGGAGAAGAAAAGGGAAAGGGAACAGAAGGAGTGTTGAAGGAAATTATGGCTGAAAACTTCCCAGCTCTATTGAGAGAGATGGATGTGCAGATCCAGGAAGCACAGCGCACCCCAAATGGTATAAATCCCAACACGCCAACTCCAAGACATATACTTGTCAAAATGTCCAATGCTCAAGACAAAGAGAAAATACTCAAGGCAGCAAGAGAAAAGAGAACCATCACATACAAG
>JAKSZT010033105.1:239128-259942 GCA_026826555.1 Tolypeutes matacus
CTCTTCTATGGAGGCTACCATGTGACTGGTCCTGTCCCCACAGCCCATTTCACAGAGCAAGCAGTCTGAGTGTCCCTTCTCCAACGGGAGGAGCAGGTGCGGTTTCTGGAGACACACATCCATAACCGGGAGGAGATCCTGCGCTTCGACAGCGAAGTGTGGGAGTTCGTGGCCCTGAGAGAGCTAGGGCGGCGGGACGCCGAGGACTGGAACAGCCAGAAGGACCTCATGGAGCGGAAGCGGGTGGAGGTGGACACGATGCGCAGATACAATTACGGGGTTTTCGAGAGCTTCACGGTGCAGCGACGAGGTGGGCGTAGCTGGGGGTTTCGGGTGGACCCGAGGGACATTGGTTTGTGGGGAGTCGCCCAGGTCACGAGGTTCAGGTGGGGGAGGGGTGGGCGGAGAGAGGGCGTGCACTGCGCCAGTGTGTGAGTGTGAGAGTGTGTGTGTGAGTGTGAGTGAGTGTGTGTGTGTGTGTGTAGTGTGTCTAGAGGTGGGGCTTCGAGCGGGCCTGGGGTACGAGGCACGGGGCATCTGTGTGTGAGCTTGGGGGGCTCCACTGTCCTGTGGCCTCTGTCAGCGGCGAAGTGGCGGGGCTGGATGGGGCTGGAGATGAGGAACAGTGATGGGGGCGGTGGTGAGAGACGTGGGGAAGGGACTTTAGGGTGTACGTAGTTGGGGTGGAGGCTTAGGGCAGGAGAGGTGAGGAAGGAGGAGGCTGGTCAAGTCTGTCCTTGGCTTAGGCCCTCAACCCTGAGAGCCCTGAAACCCACGAACGCGTGTTTTTTCAATGTTTCCATAGACATTTCATTGAGAAAATAAAAAATATCAGGCTAATTTGAGGGGGCATGTGGGTGAGAGAAATTGCGACTTTGCATTTAGGACTAAATCAGAAATTTTTATTGTTGTTTTCTTACTGAACATATTTCTACATATTTCTGACACTAGCCTTTTGAATTATAATTCTGTTTCTTAACCTGCCGGTATATACCTCTGTCCTTGTAATGATGCTACTATTTTTATAATGAGGCTAGTAGCATTTAAGTGGTTATTATCTTGTATAGTTTTAACATAGTTTACTGCACATTCATCTGTGCTAGAACTTTTCCATTGAAAATTTATATTTGCCTTAAATCATATTCCTTTGATTTCTGAGACTTTGGAACATTTTCACATAATTTATTGGCCAATCATAATGACTGCTCTAAGAATTATCTATTGTGTATTATATCTGGGGTCCTAATGTGTTTTTTCAGTGATTTTATGGGTTCTGTATTCAGTAAAATGATTAACAGTTTGCTGATACATGTAACTCAGCATTTTCTGCAATTTCTGGTCTGTATTATAATTCTATTTATTATTTACCATGTTAAGGATTTTTTTCTTTTATGCTCTAAACATCATACAAATATTTGTAAATACTTAAATTCAACAATGAATAACTGTGATAATATATGAAAAAAAACCCACAATTTTCCTCAACACCTCTTTAACCTCCTGGGTCCATACAGTAAGGATTGAATGGAAGCTCCTGTAACCCGCTCCTATCTGGCTACAAGAACAGCTGTGGAGGGAGTCTGGCCATGAGTTGAGACTGGGTGTGGAGAGAGCAGAAAGGCACCAGCCAAGGAGAGTGACTTTGTCTTCCTCACTTATTTTTTTTACCTTTCTCTCCTAGTTGAGCCTCTGGTGACTGTGTATCCTGCAAAAACCCAGGCCCTGCAGCACCACAACCTGCTAGTCTGTTCCATGAATGGTTTCTATCCAGGCAGCACTGAAGTCAGGTGGTTCCAGAATGGCCAGGAGGAGGAGTCAGGGGTTGTCTCCACAGGCCTGATCCAGAATGGAGACTGGACCTTCCAGATCCTGGTGATGCTGGAAAAAGTGCCTCAGAGTGGAGAATTTTACACTTGCCAAGTGGAGCACCCCATCCAGGCAAGCCCCCTCATCGTGCAATGGTGTGAGAAGCCCTCTGACCTAAATTCCTCACCACCCAGAAGGGGACTTTGCTTAACCTTAGTGTCAGGTCTCCTCTTCCCACACCACACTCTCATTTCCTCCACTTCTCTTCGTCCCCAGCACAGGTCCCTGAGGATAGCCCTGTGATAGTTTCCACAAATGCCTTTACTCCCTGGGAAGGCACTTATCCTGTGGAAAAGAAGTTGTCCTTGTGCCTTGATATCACAGGGCATGGTCACCCCATTTGCCCTGGGCACCCGTCCCTGAATCTGGGTCTGGTCTTGTACTTCTGGTCCTGTCCCTCTGAGTGGTTCATTGAGAAGAGAAGCGTCCTCTGCAATGGAGGGGCTTTTCTGATGAAGGGAATCCAATCCCAGATCTGCTTTTATTAGTTCTGTCACCCTAGACAAACTGCTTAACCTCATCAAGTCCCCATTTCCTCAAACATTAGATGTTGAGGTCACAACTCATGTCATGGCTGTGATATTTAATGACTTCAATGTCTGAACCTCAATGTGATTTTTTAGCCTCTTTTCCAGAAGTGGCCAATTATCCTAGTTCTTCTAAGGTTGCCTCTGCCATTATCAAAGCTCTGAATCTCTGGGGCCTCTATTAGAGAAGTTGGATTTGGAATAGCAAAAAAATCACAAAACCTCTTCTCTCAGGGGCACAGTCGGAATCTGCACAGAGCAAGATGCTGAGTGGCATCGGGGGCTTTGTCCTGCGTCTGCTCTTCCTTGGGGTGGGGCTGTACATCTACTTCAGGCAGCAGAAAGGTAAGGACCTGCTGGCAGTTGACACTCCCCATAGACTTAGAGGGAAGAAATATGGCTTTGCCCAAGTTAGTTCTCTGTACATTGGTGGCTCTGAATAGAAATTTTCATTACCCAGTCGACCTCAAATTTCCTGAAAATCTGAAATCAACAGTCCATGGTTTTTATGTTGAAGTATAAGGGATTATGATTTGTGGGAGATAAGAGGAAGATTAACATGTGTTGAGATATTAAGTATAGATCCTGGAGCCAAGATGGCTAATGAAATTACACTAGATTCTGTGGCAGAAGCTTCATGAGTTACAGACTCTCAGGCTCTGCTCAACTCATGCCCTGAGTTCCTATGATGTGGGTTGTGGTGTTAGAGAAATCTTACCTGAGAGGTCTGGGGCTGAGGACTTGGTGTCTGGGAACATATTTGCCTCTGTGTTTTATAAACATACCTCTTCCTTCCTCTTTTCCAGGACAGTCTGGACTTCCACCAAGAGGTAATGCCATTTAATCCTCTTTTAGAGGCTCATTTTGTACTCCTAGAACGAATGGTAGGTTTGACAAGACAGGAAACAGAAATGATGGGAAAGACTTTTGGATCTGGATGTCTGATCAGTGAGTTTTCACTGAAGTTTCTTCTCTCCTCTTAAAAGGCCTGTGCTCTAGAGTAGTGTTGGCTTAAGGAGACCTAAGACATTTTTTTTCTTCTTACTACAATACTATAATGTGATCCTGACACAGGGGGAAAGAAGCTACTTGTAGAGTTAGGTCTGTCCTCTCTCTTCTTCAGGTCTCCTGAGCTGAGGTGCAGAGTGAAATCCAGAAGAACCTCTGCCCTAGCTTCTTCACAGCATAAAAGGGTTTTCTGCTTGGCTATTATTCTTCCTCAAAAAGAGTGTTTTTCAGGATCTAGCTTGCTCCATGTTCATGACCCTACAGAAACTCCCTACCTGTGGGGCTTCCTAGGCCCCTGCCCTTGGCCTGGAGGTCCCCAGTATTGATGCAGAACCTTTTAGCCTTCTTTTCAGTAACCCTTTTAATTCATCCTTACTACTTCCCATGTATCTGACCTCACCTTCTACCTCATTATTTTATAAAAATTTTCCCAAATAATCATGGAGTGAAAATCATCTGTTTCATATAAATTCAAGGAAAAAAAGCAGAAAGAAGAGTGGAACGGTAGATTAATAATACGATGCAACAATGGTTTTTATTTATAGTCCTCAATTTAGGTCAGCTATGGATCTGGAAGATTTCCTTAATTTCTTCCCTAATTTTTCCTAGGTTTACTGCATTCTTTAATTAAACATGTTTATATGAGCTTAGAGTTAAACTTTAATGCACCCAAATCATTTTGGTCTCCTACATCTTACATTCTCAAAGACAAGAATAAAGATAGGGGACAACAAATATAAAAAATGCAGACAACTTATAAGGATATAATGTGTTCAAAGTCTTTATTCTATTATGTTCTTTGGTCTCTTATTCCCTGATTTATTAAAAAGAAACTAGTGTAGTGGATGTAGCTCTGTGGTTGAGCACCTGCTTCACATATACAAGGTCCAGGGTTTCATTCCCTGGTGCCTCCTAAAAAACAAAAAAGCAAACAAAACTATCTAAACCTGGGTATTTCTTAAACTCCCCTTTAATTAGATTAAGGGTGAACTTCGATACCTCAATCTTTTTTCTGTCTCTCAACTAAAAGTCAGAGGCACACTGGCTCTATGTCTTGGGATTTACTCTTCCCATAAGTCGGTCTTAGACAGCCATCAGGACAAACGCCAACTCTAGTGCATTGCAGAGGCCATTCCAATTATGTGAAAAACTTAGTGTCTTTCACAGGAAGAATCCTATGTTGATCTTACTTGAACAGTAATTGGAGTCAATGCTGGGAACTGATCAAAGGAGAATAAATGTATGAGTAAACTGATGTCATATTATTCAGGTAAAGGGATGCTGATGGAAAATATCAGAAATTTGTTAGCTTTTATAAAGGGTAATTATTTGGGGTAGAATCTTACAGTTGCAAGGCCATAAAGTGTCAGTTACGTCCCTCACCAAAGTCTATTTCCATTTGTTGGGACAAGATGGCCGCCGACGTCTGCAAGGGTTGAGGCTCCTTCTTCCTCTTAAGGCTCCGTGGTTCCATCTTCTCCTAATCTCAGCTATAGACTGGGATAAGTCACATCTCTCTCCTGGGACTCTTTTATCTCAGGACTCAGCTGTTCTAGTCTCTCCACAAGGTCAGCTGTAAACTATCAGGCTCTCTCTCTTCCTGGGTCCTCTACCATATCTATGGAGCCATCTCCATTCTTCTGTGTTCTTCTGTCTTACTGATGTGGCCCAAAGCCCTAATCAAAAATTAATCAAGTAAAAGTGAAACCTCTGATGTTAATACAATCTAATACACCCAGAGGAACAGACCAGTTTACAAACATAACACAGTATCTATTTTTGGAATTCATAAACAATATCAAACTGCTACAGATGTATACCCAAACATTGAAGTGCTCTGCTGCTGGAAGAGAAAAATCAACAGCTGTCTGTACCCTGCTATGGAATAATCCCCAAAATATATTTGTAGCAAGGTACTGGACAGTTTGTATAGTATGCAACGTTTTGTTTAATAAAACAGGAGGCTAATAGAAATATGCAGCAATATCCATTCTATCTCCTTATATCTGTAAATAGAAACAATGGAAGAATTTAAAAAAACGATTATCTATTGGGCAAATGAGGAAATAGGTTGGGGGCAGAGATAAAAGCTATATTTTTTATAAGGGTATCTTATTTAATCATTTTGACTTGGGAAACATGCCAATATTTACATAAAAAGATTAAGCCAAAAATTCAAAAAGGTAATATGTAAAAACTGAAAACAGACTATAACAATTGAAACAAACTTGAAAAAAAATAGGAAACAAGCTAGAAGAGAAAATCAAAACTTTTGACTCTTGCATAAAACATTGTAAATCAGAATATTATTCTAATTCCACAGACTTCAATAACATACTAATAAAAAGTCCTTGGATAGGATTCAGGTAGACAACTAAATAGGTTAAGAAAATAGTGGCTGCTGCTATTGTGTTCCATCTGAAGAGCAAGTTTCACATATAAATCAAATCTATAGAGTAAATGATTGGTTTAGATGTTTCAAAGACATATGAACACAATTTCTCCAGTGACTGAGAGACAATTATTATTTTATTTTCAAGAAAATTTAAAGTTTATTCATGCATATTTTGATTACATTATGCATTATTTGTGTGAAACAGGTTATAATCCTATTAGATATTAATAAGTTTCTGGTATTGATTGTGATATACATAAAATTGAGTAAGGTTTGTTTGGTCTCAGCGTTGCTACTTTACTCTCTTTTCTCTGAGATGAAGAAATGATTTTAATTGTGAGCTATGGTGTGAAATTATAAAGTACAATTAAAATAAATGTCATTAATATTTAAATGAAGATGTTTCTGATGTTAGTGGGAGATAATCCAATGTGACTGGCTTAACTTTTTAAACTTCTGGTCTCACACAGTAGATGGCCCCAAGGCAGGCATCTCCAGGGTTGGCAGCTCACCGGGCCAGGCATCACCTGTGTCCCTGGAACTTGTATTTCATCCCTCTATCAGACTCAACATTTCAGCTCCTGCAGCTTTAGGCTCCATATTCTCTCACAACACCTTCCAAAGGCAGGAAAAGGAGACTTAATTGTTGTGTGTTCCTATAAGGAGAAAGTGAACATTTCCTAGAGTGTTTCCACACAAGGACAGGCTCAGACAAACCCCTCCACCCTTTACAGAGTGAGCCTGCAACCCCTACACACACGGGAGAAGAATGAGCAAAATCACGTCTTCTTTAGAAAGAAAGAAAGAAATGGTAGATGGAATAGTGGACAATGATTTTAGAATAGATAAAAAATAGTGTCTGACGCCTTTAGATTGTTTTAAATTAATTTCCTCAGGAAGGCCTGCATATTCTTGCTAGGGAGCTCAAGTCAAGGTTTTTTCTTTTTTTTTTTTTTTTTTTTTTAACATACTATGAAATGCCAGCTCCTTACACTTTATACAATTATGAAGAAAATAAACAACAGTATAATTTTCTTTTAGAACTTAACATGTGGATTATTATTTTTAAAGATTTATTTATTTTTCCTCTCTTCCACCCCTGAGATGGCTCCTTCATCTGTCTTGCTCATTATGTTTGCTCACTGTATCTGCTCAACTTCTTTAGAAAGCACCTGGAAGCAAACCTGTGACCTCCCATGTGGGAGGCGGGTGCTCAACCGCTTGAACCTCATCCTCTCCCTGCTCATTTGTCTCCTCGTGGTGTTTCCTTGTTGTGTCAGCTCGTTGTCTGCTCATCCTCTTTAGGAGGCACCAGGAACCAAACCTGAGACCTCCCATGTGGGAGGTGGATGCCCAATGTTTGAGCCACATCCACTCCCCAGAAATTATATATATATATATATATATATATATATTTTTTTTTTTTTTTAAAGATACTTAGATTACATAAATGTTACACAAAAAATATAGGGATTTCCATACACCCCACCTCCCACTCCTCCCACATCCTCTCATTTAAGCATCCTTCATTAGTGTGGCACCTCACCTGCAACGGATAAACACATTCTGGGGCTTTGCCATTAAGCATGGACCATAATTCACATTGTAGACCACACTGTCTCCCACACAGTTCTGTATGTTATATGATGATATAAAATTGCCTATATCTGTCACTGTAATGTCACTCAGGAAAATTCCTAAGTCCCGAAAATGTCCCTGTATTACAACTGCTTTTCCCTCTCCCTACCCCCAGAGCTACCAGTGGCCACTGGCTCCACATTAATGTTTTAATTTCTTCCATTGCTTGAATCACAATATGTCTGTAATAGAATACCAGTAAGTTGACTCTAGTCCATAGCTATTCCCCCAACCTGAGGAGTCTGGGATGATGATGTCCAGTCCACCTCCAATTGAGAGAGGGCTTAAAGCCCATGGATAAGATGGATGGGATTATCCTGCCTGCAGCTGCAGACTCTCTTCATTCCCTGGGAAGGCCATTGTCCATCATCATCTCCCCACCAGGTGTCCAGGGTGAGTCCTTTGAGCTGTAGAGTAGGAGTTGCAGCTCCACCGAGATTCCAGGCCCAGCTGGCACATAGACAACCCAAAGACTCCAGTCTCTGGATGTACACCTACAAACTCCAACACCACGTATAGGTTTGAATAGAAGGAACAGATGAGCCATGTGTAGGGAAGACATATTTGAGTCCAACTCTGCCACTCTCAGGAACACAAACTCCAAAGGAGGGCCCACTGATAAGGCACCAAACTCTGGAGCCATCCGCCCTGACATAGGTCCTGGGTGTCTCCAGAGCCCTCAGGAGCCCCTCTGTTTGGGGTGATATCCACTTTGGAAATCTATGAGGTCCTACTGACATGTGCATAAGCATTATCTTTGGGATGACCTCCTGACTCACTTTGAAGTCTCTTAGCCATATGAACTCATTTGTCTTTACCTTTTCCCCCTTTTAATTGAGGTTTTTTCCATTCACATTGCCAGTTGGCACTTGGTAGTAATCCCTCAGTGTCAGGGAGGCTCATTCACGGGAGTCATGTTCCACAGTGGGGGAGGGTAATGCATTCATATGCAGAGTTTGGCTTAGAGAGAGGTCACATTTGAGCAACAAGGAGGCTCTCAGGAGGCAACAGGCACCCCATCACAATAGGCTAAGTATCAATTTCAAGAGCAAAAACTCATAAGGCTAGTCATCAATAACAAGGGCCCATCAGTGGATCATCCTCCTTTGCTAGACCCTGCCCCTGTACTTGGGGAAATGTTGCTACTCTCTTAGAGAATGTGGCAGAGCTCTCCAGGATGGGAATTCAGTATTCTCTCATTTACTGAGTGATTCTTCACCCACTGTGACAATGCCCTATGAACATTTGAACAATTTTATATACCTTGTATGTATTTTCAGGTGAACTTCCTCCCATGCACCCCCCTATCCCTGACTCCCCACCAACGACCCTCTCCCGCCCCAGTTGTAACCCTTCTGTGATCCAAAGCTTCTTTGAAGATGAAGCCAATACAATAGCCAAATACAATTAATAGGAAAATGAAATAATGATAAGTTTAAATGTAAGAGATAAAATGCATGAAAACTTTAAAAAAAAATAATATAATTAAAAGATTGGGATATTTAAAAATGAAAAAAAGAAAATTAAAAAAAAATTTTTTTTGACATTTTGCCTTTTATCTCTGCAATATCTGGTGTCCAGTCTGTACCATGGCATCTTCCGCTTCTCTTTCCCCAGTGTCTCACTATTTTTCATTTTGTTTTCAAAGAAGTTTTAGGTCACAGCAAAGTCACACACAGAATACAAGACCCTCTCATATACCCAACCTCCTCCCCCTTTCCTCACCCCATATTAATACTTTTTTATATGTGGATGGTAGCATTGTTATAACTGATTTTCAAATAGTGAAACATAGCTACTAAACATTGTCAATGGTTTACAGTATGGTTTCATGTTAGACCGTACACTTTTATGAATCTTGATCATATTTACCATGTCCTGTGTCCATCACTGTAAGGTAATGAAGAACATTTCCACAGACCACTAAATACCCCGTTTGATCTATTCTGTTCCTCCCTCCCAATCCCCCTGGGGCCCACAACGACCCCCTGGCTTCACTCGTTGGATGACAAGACTCATAGTTACATGCAACAAGAGGTCTTGACAAACTGGTTTGTCCTCCACTGTATAGGAACTGCCCTTGCTCTTGAGAGACCCCCGCCTGTCTATTTCTGAATAAATCGGTCCTCCCAAAGATGGGCGTCCAACTCCTTCCCGCTCATTATGTGGGTCTCCACCCACTGATACAACAGATTATGACAGAATTAACACTCACACGCTTCCTAGAAGGCTGCTCCAGGTGCTCCCTGTCCCGAATGCCCCCCCAACCAACACTCTAAACCAGTGACCCTTCCTTGTCATATTGCCATAAGAGCATTCCCACCTCTGTATCTCATACCCACAAATCCCAATTGTTCACCTGGTCCCTCTCCCAGCTCTCCCCCCAGTATCCTGGGTATTCTAACCCACCCTTCCCAATCTACCCACCTGTCAACCCTGTACCACCCAACCCAATAATGTCACTACCCTCCTGTCCTATTCCTTCAATACCCAACCACACTCTATCTCTTTACTATAGATTACATCTGTATGGGTCATGGCTCACAACCTAATCTCTTTCTCTTACTTGTAAACCTATCTTTCAGACAATAGCTCTCTGAGACTGCTCAACTTCCTTAATTCATATCAGTGAGGTCATGTGCTGTTCATCCTTCAATGCCTGGCTTGCTTCACTCAACAAAAGGTCTTCAAGATTCATCCATGTTATCCCATGTGTTAGCACTTTATTCCTTTTTACAGCTAAGTAATATTCCATTGTATGCATATACCACATTTTGTTTATCCATTCATTTGTTGATGGGCACCAGGGTTGATTCCAACTATTGGCAATAGTGAATAATGCCGCTATGAACATTGGTGTGCATATATCTGTTTGTGTCTTTGCTTTCAATTCTTCTGGATAGATACCCAGCAGTGGAATTGTTGGATCATGCGGAAGATCTATGGTTAGTTTTGTGAGGAACCGCCAAACTGTCCTCCACAGTGGCTGGACCATTCCACAATCCCACTAGCCCATTCTAATGGGTGTAATTATATATTTTTTAATCAAATAGTTAGAAGATTCTATGGGAATGATTCTCTCATGTATTATTAGTAGGATTGTGAATAGTTGGTACCTATTAATAGTAGTTATTAATTTTAATAGCAGCTATTAAAATTCAATTGGAAATGTTATATGACTGAGAAGAAATCAACCATTAACTTCTACATGTCTGTCTTAAAGAAAGAATCTTATATGCGTCCAAGAAGACTTAAAATTGAATGTTTGTTTTACCAGAGTTTGTAATAATAAAAAATATATCCAAATTCCAAAAATGAGACACTGATACATTTGTTTTGATCTTAAAAATTCTTTACATCAAAAAATTATAGCATGTATGAAATGACAACATACTGCAATATAATATTTGAGTATTATATTGGTGATGTGAACATAAACTGGTGTACCTGTTGGGTAGCTTAGATTATCCAGTACTTACATCCTATGTGCCTACATGCTTGAATTCTCACATGTCCCCAAGATAATATATAATAATGGTTGTTGTAACTCAGTAACACAAGAGAAAAGAAACAATCTGAGTTTTAAATGTAGAATACATAAATTTTGTGCAGCTTTATAAAAGAATAATATACCAATTTTTAAGTAAACTAGTACTATCAACATAGATAATGTAGCACTGTAATATTATTGATGAATTCCAAATGTAATATTGGATTATGTTTGTAATCTGGTCTATTCCTCTGGGCATATTAGAGTGTATTGGATTCAGAGATTTTTACTTACTTGATTAAATAATGATTAAGGCTTTGATTGCATCCCTGCCCCCTTGGTGGGTGGGGACTCACAGAGAAACCACACCACAGAGAAGGGAATTTAGAGTTTTAATGCTGGAGTGCAGGGAAGTAAGCACAGAGAGGAGCTCGGTTGTGAAGAAGGAGAGAAGTCCCTGGGAAAAGAGATGAGCTGTTCGCCTGATATTCTACAGCGGGCCTTGTGGAGAGAAGCAAGCCTGAGCTCAGAGAGCAGTAAGCCCCGGAAAGAGAGGAACCCAGGAAGCCTGAACTCTTGGCAGATGTCGGCAGCCATCTTACTCCAACACATGGCAACAAACGTTGGTGAGGGAAGTAATTTATGCTTAATGGCCTGGTAACTGTAGGCCTCTACCCCAAATAAATACCCTTTTGTCAATACCAACAGATTTCTGGCATTTTTCATCAGCACCCCTTTGGTTGACTAATACAGATAGCAAAAAAATCATAACCCACTGTGCCAGTTAGGATGTAGAAATTTACAAGGACCATCACTGCTGCCATGAGACCAAGAAAAATATATATAAAATAAATTAATGGGTAAATGGGAAAATTTGTACTTTTTTTAAAATATATTTTTTATTTTTATTTTTTTAATATATATTTTTAAAGATACTTAGATTACACTTAAAGTTACATAAAAAATACATAAGGGATTCCCATATGCCCCACTCCCAAGACTTCCCACTTTTCCCCACATTAATAACTTTTTTCATTAGTATGGTAAATACATTGCAAATGATGAACACATTTTGGACCATTGCCACTAAGCATGGATTATAGTTTACTTTGTAGTTTACACTCTCTCCCACTAAATTCTGTAAGTTTATTTTAAAAAGATACTTAGATGACATAAAATGCTACATAAAAAAAATAAGGTATTCCCACATGCCCTACTCCCTCCACCTCCCACTTTCCCCCATATTAACAACTTCTTTCATTACTGTGGTACATTCATTGCAATTGATGAACACATTTTGGAGCATTGCCACTAAGGATTGATTAGACTTTACATTGTACGTTTTTTGTTTTTTTTTAAGATGCTTAGATTACATAAATGTTACACAAAAATTACAGGGATTTCCATGTTCCCTACCTCCCACACCTCCCATAACATCCCACGTAAACTTCTTTCATTAGTGTGGCACATGACCTGCATTGGATATACACATCCTGGGGCTTTGCCACTAAGCATGGACCATAGTTCACACTGTATAAAATAAATTAATGGGTAAATGGGAAAATTTGTACTTTTTAAGACTTCAAAGAGCTATAGATGCAAAGTCTAAAATTCCAAATTCTAGAGTTGGACAATTTTTGCTCAGATAGGCAGAGATGTATATCCACTCTCTTTCCTTGGGATAGCTGCTGAAAATTAACATAGGTGGAGGAAAGATTGGACCTGACACAGGGAGATTTTCATGGGATTATGAGAAACCAGCAAAGCTTGGAATAACCTTGTGGGCTTGTGTAATGGATTGGAATCTATAGAAACACCACATGTAGAGCTAGCTGTCCCTCCCAGCTGATTATCCTACCAGAATGTTTGCTGAGTTCATAGTGGTGGTGTGAGAACTTGGGAGGTAGATAAAACTCTTGAAAAACACACCTATATTTTCACGCAGAAAAATCAATAAGAAAACAATATGTTCAACTATCTTGAACTAATTGATATCTAAAATTGTCACATATATTGATTGACTACATCCAATAAATATAGACAATATATTCCTTTCAATTTCACAAAAAAACACCCATGAAACTGAAGATATACTAGGCCATTTTTAAAAGTCTCAACAAATTTCACAAGATGGCAGCAATACAGGATATATTCTCTGACCACAATTTATTAAATTACAAATCAATAGAAAGAATAAATATACCCAAATATTTGGAAGTAAAGCATCACAAAGAAATCAGAAGAGAAATTAGAAAATATTTTAAAATAAAAGAATATTAAAACACATTAAAAAAAAAAAAAAACACATTTCAGAAATTATGAGATGCAACCAAAGTTGTTCCTAAAGGCAAAGCCATAGATTTAAATGCTGGTATTATAAAAAAAGAAATATATAAAAATTAGAGATTTACATTTCTAAGTTTTGGAATCTAGGAAAAGAAAAAGAGTATTTAACTTTAAAAAAAAAGAAGAAAGAGGAAATTACTAAAATTGAAAATAGATATAAGAAAATCAACAGGAAGTATTTTTTTGTCTTTTGTATATGCATGTTTTTTTAACAAACCACCTACAAGACTGATAAAAGATAAAAAGATAAAAATTATGAATTATCAACCTCTTCAATGAGAAAGATGATATTCCTACAGATCCTACAGATATTAAAAGGGTAATTACAGGATTATAACACATATAGTGAGAATAGATTTACTTGATACCTTAGATGAAATTCCTTGGATAACCCACTATTTCATTGATTGTTTCTGTATGACAAATCATCCCAAAACCTAATGGCATAAAACTACAGTCATTTACTGATTTCCATGTACTTGAGGTTGACTGAGCTCAGCTGGATGGTTCTCACTGGGTGCCTCTCCTGTGCTTGCTGTCAGGTGGCTGCTGGGGCTGAGGTCCTCTGGGGGTTCACTCTCTTCCTCTGCCTGTAGTTCAGTGTCTCTAACATGGTTTCTCTAGGTGGTTTCATCTTCAGGAAAGACAGATTTCTTACCTGGAAGTCCAAGGCTTCCAAGGGCATGTTTTCCAAAAAAGGAAAGCAATACTTCTTTAGACCTACCCTTCAAAGTTGGGTAGCATCATTTGCACAGATTCTATTGGTCAAATTAAGTACAAGGCCAACCCAGATTTAGGAGCAGGGAAAATACAATCCATCTGTCCATGAGATGAAAGACAAATTGTTGCATCATTCTTTAATCTACCCCACATAATATATCAAAACTGACACAAAGAGAAGACATCCTATATAGCCTTACATATGAGAAAGTAATTGTAACTGTTAATTGAACCAACCCTCGAATGAAATTCAAGGCCCAGTTTCTTCCATGTTGAATTCTACCAAAGATTTTCAGTCCATCTGGAATTGACTTGTAATGATGATTTGTGTAGGTGTCATGGAAAAATTTTCAAATGACTATCTGAATGACCTAGCAACACTTATTTAAAAGACTATCTTTCCCACATGGGTCTATAGTGCCAAAAGAAACCAGGTATTATATTTGGAAGGGAGTCTATCTCTGGAATTTCTACACTATTCCCTTGTCCAGCTTATCTACTTTTAAGTCAATACTATATTGTATGAACAAATAGAGCTTCATAGTGTGTCTTGTTATCTTTTACAAAATTTCCTCCAGGTTTTTTTCTCCCAAAATTTCCTTGGTTAATCTAAGACTTTAGCATATATTTATGAATTTAAAATTCACCCTCACAATCTCCCTTTACCATCACCCAAATTAAATATATATATGGAAACCAAACAAGAGCAGGTAAACAAAAATCTTGCAGGATTTCAATGTGATTTTACTGAATATAATTTAATTGTAAGAAAACTGCCACCATTAAAATATGTAGTCTTACATTCTCCAAATTGGGTATTCCCTCCATTTATTTACATTCATTAATTTCTACAAATGATGTGTTGTTCTTTTCAGTATATTTTGTTGGATTTTGTACTAGATATGTGATATTTTTAGATGCTCTTGTGAATGGTATTTTCTTGATTTTGTTTTCTACTTGTCTGGTAGAGTAGAATATAACTGGTGTCTGTATGGACTTTGTACTCCACCAACATTACTAAATTTACTTATTAATTCTATTAGTTTGTCCATAATTCTTTATTTTAAGATACATTATAATGCCAAGAGTAAATAAATACCGTTTTCCCTTTTTGAAAACTATATGACTTTTCTTCATTTTTCTTGCCATTTTCATTGCCTAACTCCTGTAATATCCCAGATATTAATAGGAAATTTTGAAATATTTCACCATTGAGTCTTGTTTGTGTCGCAGGGTAGGTATCCTTCCTTTGAATGAGGAAATTCCTAATTAATACTAGTTTGCTAATATATTTTTTTAAAAAATCAGAACAGGCAGTGAATCCTCTCCAATGACTTTCAATGCTTCTGTCAAGGTTGCCTTCTGCTTTTCATCCTTTTTTCAGTTAACATAGTGAATTGCATTAATTATTGTCAAATGACTAAACAATTTTGCATTTTATTCGCCATTTGACAGCTTTGATGAATTGTACATTTTGAGTAATTTACTATACCCAAAAAGTTTTTGTAGTTTATAATACTTTTTATTATTTTCATGCTGAAGTATTTGTTGGATTATCAAATAGATATAAAATTTTTGTCATGGGAGACCCAAAGAGTGATGTTGAAAAAGGTTTTGAAGGAAATTGTGTATTTCCCAAATTTGTCAAAAGACATAAATGTAAGATTTGAGAAGCTGAACCAACCTCAAATTGGTTAAAATCAAAGAGATCTATGTCAAGTTACTTCATAATCAGATAGTGAGTTCTACACTCACCAGCTAGGCTCCCTACCCAGCTAGTTCCCATACCAACTGGACACCTACACTCCACACAGCCTTCAACAAAAGGGCTTCAGAATTACTCAAAGAAACCAATCATGATCCCAGAGTAATCAGGGGGAACCTTACACTTTTTAAGAATATATATATATTTTATTTATTTTTAAAAGATACTTAAATTACATAAAATGCAACATAAAAAAATATAAGGAATCCCCATATGCCCCACTCCCCACACCTCCCATTTTTCCCCACATTAAAAACTTCTTTCATTAGTGTGGTACATTCATTGCAATTGATGAACACATTTTGGAGCATTGCCGCTAAGCATGGATTATACTTTACATTGTAGTTTACACTCTCTCCCACTCAATTCTGTAAGCTATGGCGGATATTTAATGGCCTGTATCTGTCATTGCATTGTCATTCAGGACTTATCCAAGCCTGAAAATGCCCCCATAATACACCTCTTTTTCCCTTTCCCTGCCTTCTGCACCTCCAGTGGCCAGTGTCTCCACATCCATGATATAATTTATTCCATTGCAGGAATCACAATAAATCTATAGTAGAATACCAGTAAATCCACTCTAGTCCATATTTTATTCCCTAATACTGAGGATTCTGGGATGGTGATGCCCACTCCACCTTTAATTGAGAGGGGGCTTCAATCCCATTTGGCTGATTGATGGGACTCTCTTGCTTGCAGTTGTAGACTCTCTCAGTTCCTTGGTGTGGTGGTTGTCCATCCTCACCTCCTTGTTAGTTGTCCTGGGTGAGTCCAGTGAACTGGAGAGTAGGTGTTGCAACTCAGCTGAGGCTCGGGTCTTGGCTGGCATATGGACAGCTCAGAGATTCAAGGGTCTTGGATGTACACCTACCCACTCCAACACCAACTCTAGGTTCAAATAAGTGGGACATAAGAGACATATGTAGAGAAGTCACATCTGAGTCCAAGTCTGTCACACTCGGGAGCACAAACTCCAAAGTAAGTCCCACTGACAAGGCACCAAACTCCGGAGCTATCTGCCGTGACCGTAGGACCTGTGTGTCTCCAGAGCTCTCAGTAGTCCTACTATTTGGGGTAGTATCTACTTTGACAGTCTATGATATCCTGCTTAAAGGTGCATAAGCGTTACCTCTCTGATGACCTCCCAACTACTTTGAAGTCTCTTAGCCTTATAAACTCATTTGTGTTTACCTTTTCCCCCTTTTATTCAAGGTCTTTTTCCAGTTGTATCACCAGCCGGTGCTTGGTAGTGATCCCTCGGTGCCAGGGAGGCTTATTCCCAGGAGTCATGTCCCACACTGGGGACTAGGTAATGCATTTATATGCTGAGTTTGACTTAGAGAGAAGCCACATTTGAGCAACAAGAATGCTTTCAGGAGGCAACTCTTAGGCACCCCACAACACTAGGCTAAGTTTCAATTTCAAGAGCAAAGGATCATAAGCATAGTCATCAATATCAAGGGCCCATCAATGGACCATCTTTCTTCACTAGTCATTGCACCTGTACTTGGGGAATTGTTGCTGTTCCATTAGAGAATGGCAGAGCACTGCAGGATGGGAATTCAATATTCTTTTGGTTGTTGTGTGAATCTCTACCTACTGTGACAATGCCCCATATACATTTGACCACATTTATATACCTTATATGTATGCCCATGTGAACTTCCTCCCATGTATCCCCCATCACTGACACCCCACACCAATGATCCTCCCCTGCTAAAGGTGTAATCCTTTGTGATCCAAAAGCTCTTCAAAAATTAAGCCAGGACTGTCATCAAATAAAACTAACAGGAAAATGAAATAGGTTTAAAAATAAGAAATAAAATTCATAATAATTTAGAAAAACTAAAATAAAGTAAAGAAAGAAATTGGGATATTAAAAAATAATGGAAAATATTTAAAAACATAAAAAATAATAAACATTTTTGAGGTTTTGCTTTTCATCACTGTAATATCTGTTGTCATGTATGTGCAGTGGCATTTTCTTCCATTATTTCCCCAGTGTCTTACTTTTTTACATTTTCTCTTCAAAGAAGTTTTAGGCCACAGTAAAGTCACATAGAGAATACAGGGGACTCCCATATACCCAACATCCTCCCCCTTTTCCCCCTTCTTAATAACTTTTTACACGTGGATGGTACTTTTGTTACAACTGATGTGCAAATATTGAAACATAGCTACTAACCATGTTTAATGGTTTACATTATGGTTTATATTTTAGACCTTATGTTTTATAAATTTTTGATGAATTTTAACATGGCCTGTATCCATCATTGCAAGATCATGCAGAACACTTCCATTGCCCCCTAATAACTCCCTCTTTGTCTTTTCTATTCTTCCCACCCCCTCCCCTCTGGGCTCTTGGTGATCTCCTGGCCTCACTCCTTGAAGTACAAGATTCATGGATACTTGCAGCAACGCTGAGGGCTTGACACATTATTCTGTCTTCCCCTATTAGGAACCACCCATGCTCTCAAGAGACACCCTCCCCTCTGTTTGAGAACATTTCCAGCCTCTCCAGCATGGGAGTCCACTTCTTCCCACTCACTTTGTGGGTCTCCACTCATTCCTAAAACACACTGTGACAAAAGGATCACTCGCACATTCTCTAGAAGACTGCCCCAGGTGCGCCCTATTCCAAATGCCTCCCCATCCAACACCCTAAACCAGTAACCCTTCCTTGTCATATTGCCAAAAGAGCTTTCCTAACATTGTAGTTTCACACAGATACCTGCCAATCCCTAGTGTTCACCTGCTCCTTCCCCCAAGCCCCCCCCCCCAGTTCCAAGGACCATCCAAAACATCTTCCTCACCCTACTCCCCTGTCAAACTTGCACCACCAAACCCAATAGTATCACAGGAAATAGAAAAGGAGAAGAAGGTTGTGAGCGAACGCACCCATCCAGGCGAAATCTATGATAAGGTGGAAGTGAGTAGTTGTGCAGCGTAGTGACACCTTACACATTTGTTACTACAAAGCTTCTCTCCTACAGCCCCAATAGCTCCATTTATTCCCAAGTACAATTCCATATGCCTCTGCATGATATGTGATAACCCTCATCTCCTGGGCTGTGGGCATATGTGACTGGTAAATTGCTGTCAACTTATCTGTCTAACATCAGTGTTGTGTTTGGTCATCTCAGATTATTTTGGTTGGAGGATTCTTCCTTCACCAATGGGGTGAACAGGGGGTCCTCAGAACACATGTAGATCAGAATGAAGAAGTAAAATTACCCTATTTGCAGCTGACATGATGGTCTACTTAAAAAATCCAAAATAGGGAGCAGATGTGGCTTAAGGGTTGAGCGCCTGCTTCCCACATGGGAGGTCCGAAGATCACTCCCTAGTGCCTCCTAAAAATGAAAACAAACAACAAGCAAACAAACAAAGAAACCAACTAGGGAGATTATGTGGTCAGTGGTTGAGCGCTGGGTTCCCACATACAAGGTCTCAGGTTTGATCCCTGGCCTTGATAACAACAACAAAAAATTCCCAAGTAATATACAAAACAAATGAACAAAGATACAAAAACATCCTAGCAGTAAAAGGGGAGTTCAGCAAGGTTGCATACTTGGGGATCAAGAGGAAAAAAAATTGTATTTCTATAAACATTAGTGAAAGCATAAAAACAAGAATTAAAAATATAATAGCATTTACAATCAGTCAAAAAAAGGAAAAACTTAGGCATAACTCTAACAAAACACATAACAATATGCATTCTGCAATGCTGATGAAGGAAGATACAAATGAATTGAGAGACAAACTGTGTTTATCAACTGGAAAACTGATATCGAGCCTTATCTCCCCAAATTGATATCCAAGTTTAACACAATATCTATCTAAATCCAAGCAAAAATTTTAGTTGCTATACACAAGGATAGTCTAAAATTTATATGGAATGCAAAGTATCTGGATGAGCTGAAATTAATACGATGAAAAATAAAGTTGGAGAATCATTGTAACCAATTTAGGCTTCCACAAAGCTACAGTAACTAAGACTGATTGGTATTTTCAAAAGGATAGATGCATAGATCCATGGAATGGTATAAAGAATCCAAAAATAGACCCACAGGAATAGAACCAATTTATTTTTGACAAAAGTGCAAAGCTATTCCATGGAGGGAGGATAGTCTTTAAAAACAATGGTCCTGGAATAAGTGGTTACCCACAGGCAAAGAGAGAGAGACAGAGAGAAAGAAACTTGACCTAATATCACACATTCTGCCCAAATTCACTCAAAATATATTAAAAAGTTAACTGTAAATTATGAAACTACAAGCATTTTAAAAGAAAACAGAAAATCCTTGTGACCTGGGAGTTGGTGAAGAATTCTTAGACATGACAGAAAAAGCATTATCCATAGAAGTAAAACATCAATAAACACAGTTTTACCAAAATTTAAACTCTTAGTCTGCAAAATAGCTTGTGAAGAGGATGAAAAGATGAGGTAGAGAGGGGAGAAAATGTTTGTAAACCACACATTTCACAAAGTGCATGTAGCTAGTCTATATAAAGAAATCTGAAAACTCCACAGTAAAAATAAAACAATAAACAACAATTATAAAATAGGCAAAGGACATGGAAGCATTTTATCAAAGAGGATATACAGATGACAGATAAGAACAAAAGATGTTCAGCATCACTAACAGAGCAATGCAAATTAAGAACATGATGAGATATCACTAAACAGGAGAACTGCTAAAACATAAAAAATACTGAAAATGCCAAAAGCCAGTGAGAATGTGGAAAAACTGGATCACTCATACATAGATGGTGGGAATGTAAATTCGGATTTCTCCTCTGGAAAATTCTTTAAAAACTAAACACTCTTACCACAGGACCCAGAACTATGATTGCATTTATCAATGAGTAATTAAAACTTATGTTACACATAAACCTGACACAAATGTTCCTAGCAGCTTTGTTTGTAATAACACAAAATTAGTCACATTAGAAATACTCAACAAACTGTGGTACAGTTGTAGCATGGAAACCTCCTCACCACTCTCATCAAGGTTATTATGTTGAGTCAGAAGAGCCAAATTCAAAAGCTCATATA
>JAKSZT010033105.1:260042-322998 GCA_026826555.1 Tolypeutes matacus
AATGTACACAGGACCTCTCTGTAGTGTCTATGCAATAATCTGAGAATCTATCATAATTTCAAAAGGAATTTTTTTAAAGAGTGGCTTTCTGGCTAGACTCAAATACACTGTCAATACCAAATGCTGGCAAAGATTTGGAGCAAAAGGGATTCTCATTCATTGGTGGTGGGAAGGCTAAATAGTACCACCATTTTGGAAGACAGTCTGGTCATTTCTTACAAAGCTAAACATAGGCTTATTACATGATCAAACAGACACTCTCAGGTATTTACCCAAATTAATTGAAAAACTATATCCATGCAAAAACCTACACACAAGTGTTTAGAGTAGCTTTATTTGTCATTGCCCAAAAATGGAAGCAACCAAGGTGTCCTTCAATAGGTGAATGAATAAACAAACTGTGGTACATCCATACAATGGAATATTATTTAGCAATCAAAGAAATGAATTTTCAAGAAATGAAAATACATGGATGAATCCTACATGTACTTTGCTAGGTATAAGAAGCCAATCTGAAAAAGTTATATACTGTCTTATTTCAACTTTATGACATTCTGAAATTGGGATATTAAAAAATAATGGAAAATATTTAAAAACATAAAAAATAATAATAAACATTTTTGAGGTTTTGCAAAAAAAGCAGAGATAAGGCAGGGACCTATCTAAAGGAGGTGCTTTGGAAATATATAGAGCAAGAAGGTACTCTGAGTCATCTAGGAGGGAACTGGAAAGTTAAAAATACCAAATGAAAACCATGTGTTGCTTGCCCCTGTGTCTAGAAACAGCATGTATACCTTGCCCACAGGACAAGTAGCTTTTGTGCCATTGGCTCGATGCTGCCAAGGGACTTGGAGGGGATTTCCCCTGGGAGGAAGAGGGATCTGGCAGAGGGTAGAGAGTGTTTTCTTTGCAATGAGTTTGGCCAGGTGAGCCCCCTTTGAATCTCAGAAGGGACCTTGCCCTGACAGGGAGAATTGAGGGTGGATCCACTCAGGCAGTCTGTCATGTCCAGCTACCAGAGAGAAAGCAATTAGATTAGAGAGGGTGCAGGGACAGGCACCTAATCAGCAGGACTCTAGGAAGGTTTAGAAGTCTATAAAATCCTGGGGGAAAGGGGGCAGATAGCTCTCTTAAGACTGATCAACCTAAAGAGAGTTTAGCTCAGTGGAGGAATTCTTGCCTTGCAAAAACAGGGCCCCAGGTTCAATTCCAAGGATGATCAAGAGAGTGCTCCACCTGGTTATCAGGCAGCCAACTGATACCTTATGACAGGGAACATATAGACATTGCGTTTGTTTTAGGCTTTATTGGAGTTTTTTTTTTTTAAGGTTCCTTTTGTATTTTAATTTTTTAAAAAATCGTAATCACTAAAATCCAGTACATCACGTGTAGAGGGCAGGCTGCACAGTGATGGATTGATAAACACAAGCAGCCTGAGAAACTCCTTAGGGGCTTAAAGAGAAGGCTGTTTATTCTTGGTGGTTATTTGTTGTTGTTGCTGCTGCTATTTTGATTCTTCTTTGTTGTGTTTCCCTTTATTTTGTCCCTACCCCTCCATTTTCTTTTACAAGGTTATTTCTTTTTCTACCAATACTAGTCCTTTTCTTTCTTTCATTTTTCAAACTTCTGTTTCAGTTGTTTTTCATTCATTCCACATCTTTTTCTTTGATCTTCAATTTTTCATTCCTCTATCTCACTTTTTTCTGTTTTCTTTCCTTATTTTTTTACTTTTCCTTTTTTTTTTTCTTTTCTTTTTTCTTTAACTCTCTTCTTACCATTCCAGCTGTTTAAATCATTCTATATATTTTTCTCTATTTGGTTTCTTGTTTCATTTTTTCTATTCCCCTTTTTTAATCTTATTCCTCTGTACTTCTTATGATTTTTTTACTTGTGTTAATTCCTTAATATCCTGGGTCTTGTAGAGTTCCTCATCTACCTTTTTTATATTATTACTATTATTCTTTTTCTCTTATTTCTTTTCTTTTATTTGTTCTTAATTTTCCTCAACGGAACATAGAAAACAGCAAGGAAATAAAATAATAGGAATGAAGTGTCAAAGTGAAACCTTACAACACACAAAAACAATTACAAAATAAAAAGAAGGATGAAAAGGTTCTGCAGCGACACAGTGTACCTATATCTAGCACAGCCCCAAAGTCCTGAGCATGCTTCCATCTTCACCCTGGCCGGAACAACACTGAGCCAAGCTGTAACTCCGAGCTGTGAGCCTCCATCTTTACCCCCGGTGCACTTCCACTGACACCTCGGCCAGGCTTGAGCTGTAACACTGAAAGCACTTCCACCTTGGCCCAATCAGGTTAGAGCCACAACACTGAGCTGTAATTAAATAAATATTTGACTGTACTGAGGTCACGTTTCTTCATTCTGAAGTCCATCCAAACCAAAGAATAAAATGGGCGAAAATATTTCTTTGTTCGTTTGCTTATTGTTGGTTTTTGTTATTAGAAGGCACCAGGAACTGAACCCACAGCGCAGGAGATGAGGGCACTACATACATGCAGAGGCACACAGGGGTTGTACTTGGGAATAAATTTAACCATCAGGGCTGTGGGGGAGAAGCTGTGTAGTAACAAAAGTGTAAGGGGCCCCCTGATTACTGTGGGATCATGATTGGTTTGTTTGAATAATTCTGAAGTCCTTTGATTGAAGACTGTGTAGAGTGTCAGTGTCCAGTTGATATGGGAACTAGCTGTGAGTAGGGAGCCTATCTGGTGAGTGTAGGAGAACCCACTATTTGATGTATTATGGTGTATCTTGACATAGATTTCTTTGGGTTTATCCAGTTTGGGGTTGGCTCAGCTTCTCAAATCTTCAGTTAATGTCTTTTTGACAAATTTGGGAAATAGCCAATTTCCTTCAAAAACTTTTTCAATACCGCTCTTTTTCTTATAGACTTCTGGGACTTCCATGACACAAATTTTACATCTATTTTATAGTCCTACAAATTCTTCAGTATGAAATAAGTATTATAAACAACTTTACAAAAAATTTTATATGTATAGTAAATAACACAAAATGTAGAATTCACCAAAGCTGGCCAATGACATATAAAATGCAAGAATGTTTAAACATTTGACAGTCAATTAATGCAAGTCACCACATTAACTAAAAGAAGGACGAGAGACATAAGGCCACCTTGACAGAAGCATAAAATGCCATTGGACATTCCCAACTGTATCTGTATATCAGACATGTCATAATTCTGACTTTTTTGTGTGTGTGTGGCTTTAGTATGGCTTCCTTTTAATATTGTACACACATTGTATCTTCATTTTATGGTAATAAGTAATAAAAATGTAGACCTCAAATTTTGTACAAATTGTCTTATGTACAGAATAAAAAAGTTCATAAAAAACAGCAAAAAATAGATAAGTGGCACAATTAATTGTCTTCAGAAAATACCTGTAACTTTATGCTTTAGTGAAATATAAAGAACCTATCTTTTTTTTTTTTTTTTAACATTTTGTAATTCAAAGTTTTTGTTTGACATTTGTATTTGTCAG
Source organism: Tolypeutes matacus (assembly GCA_026826555.1). Taxonomy (NCBI): domain Eukaryota; kingdom Metazoa; phylum Chordata; class Mammalia; order Cingulata; family Chlamyphoridae; genus Tolypeutes; species Tolypeutes matacus. The sequence continues at coordinate 263,567 of JAKSZT010033105.1, forward strand.
CTAAAAGGGATGCTGATGCAAAATACCAGAATCTGGTTGGTTTTTATAAAGGGTATTTATTTGGGGTAGAAGTCCACAATTACTGGGCCATAAAGCATAAGTTTCATCCCTCACCAATGTCCATTGCCACGTGTTGGAGCAAGACAGATGCTGACGTTTGCCAGAGTTCAGGCTTCTTGGGTTCCTCTCTTCCCTGGGCTCCGTTTCTCTCTGGGCTCAGCTACTCTGATCCTCCACAAGATCAGCTGTAGACTATAAGGCTCTCTAGGCTTTGCCTCTCTCCGCAAGGCCAGCTGTAGACTCTCAGGCGAATGGCTCGTCTCTTTTCCTGGGGCCTTCTCTCCTTCCTCACGACCAAGCTCTCTTACTTCCCGGGGCTCCAGCTCAAGATTCCAACATCAGAACTCCAACCCAAAACTACTTCAACTCTGTCCTTTGCCATGTCTTTTTATCTTTGAGACCCCACCCACCAAGGGGTGGGGCCGAACGCCCTACTGATGTGGCCCAGTCATGCCCTAATCATAACTTAATCATGCCCAGATTAACAGACCAGTTTACAAGCATAATCACATATCTAGTTTTGGAATTCATAAGTATATCAAACTGCCAAACTGCTACACATTGTTTATGAAGAGAAACTTCATACAGTTGCCATTTAATATGCTCTTTTATCTAACTTTTAAAATTCCAAAAATGGTGTATTATATGGATTAAATAAAGAACTTGGGACTTTTACTACTAAAAAAAAAATCTTTGGACAGGGGAGCAGGTGTATTTCAGTGGTTGAGTGCCGGCTTTCCATGTACAAGGTCCTGGTTTCAAAAGGTAATTGGACAGAATTCACTGTGTGTGCAGATTTTATAAAAAAATGTATTAGCAAACTACTATTAAACAGGACTTTCCTCCATCAAAGGAAAATATTTACCCTACCACACAAATAAAACTCAAAGGAGAAATATTTTAAAATTTCTCCTTAATACCTGAGGTACTGCAGGAGTTAGGCAATGAAAATGGCCTGGAAAATTAATAAAAGGCATATGGTTTTCAAAGAAGGGAAAATTGTCTCTACTCTTGATGTGATTATTTATTTAGACAAACTAATAGAGATAATAAGTAAATTCAGTAATGTTGTTGAATACAAAGTCAGTATATATAAACCAACCATATTTTGCCTTACTAGAAAGAAGCAGAATACAAAATTAAGAAAATACCAATCATAAGAGCATCTATATAATTCTTATATAGTAAATCCAAATATAAGAAATAATTTTATACTGAAAAAAACCACACATGATATGGAGAAATTAATGAACCTAAATAAATAGAGAAATACCCAATTATTTGAATGTAAGAGTAAATATTTTAATGATGGCAGTTTTCTTCCAATTAATCTATATTCAGTAAAATCCCATTGAAACCATAGCAAAATTTGTTGTTTGTCTGTTTCTTTTTTGTTTTCTTTCTTTATATATATTTTTTATCTTTGGAGAATAGTAAAGAGGAATTGTCAGGTGAATTTAAAATTAATATGTAAATGCTAAAGTCTTGGATAAACTAAGGAAATTCTGTGTAAAAAAAAACTGGAGAAAATTTTGTAAGGGATAAGACATACTATAAAACTTGATTTGTTTATACAGTATGATATTGGCTTAAAAGTAGATAAGATGGACAAGGGACTAGTGTAGAAATTCCAGAGACAGACCCCCTTCCAAATATAATGTCTGGTTCCTAGTGGCACTACATAACAATGTGGGAAAGATAGCCTTTATAATAAATGTTGCTAGGTCATTCAGAATAGTCATTTGAAAATTTTTTCATAACATCTACACAAACCAGCTATAAATGTCAATTGCAGATGGGTTGAAAATCTTTGGTAGAATTCAACATTGAAGCAAACTGGGCCTTGAATTTCCTTCGAGGGATGGTTCTATTAACAGTTACAATTATTTTTATCTTATGTAAGGGTATATAGAATGTTCTCTTTTTGCAATAGTTTTGATAAATTATGTGGGGTAGATTAAAGAAGGATGTAAGTTATTTGCCATGCATCTCATGGAGAGGTGGATTGTATTTTCCCTGCTCCTAAATCTGGGTTCGCCCTCTACTTGCTTTGACCAATAGAATGTGTGCAAATGATGCTACCTGACTTTCAAGGCTAGGTCTAAAGAACTCTTGATTTCATCTCTTGGAAAACATGCCCTTGGGAGCCTTGGACTTCCTGGTAAGAAGACTGTCTTCCCTGCAGATGAGACCACCTAGAGAGACCATGTTAGAGACACTGGAACTGCAGGCAGAGGGAGAGAGTGAACCTCCAGAGGACCTCAGCCCCAGCAGCCACCTGACTGCAAGCACAGGAGAGGCTGCCCGTGAGAACCACCCAGCTGAGGTCAATCCACTTCCAGTGTGTGAGAAATCATTAAATGACTGTAGTTATACCACTAAGTTTTGGGATGATTTGTCATGCAGAAACAATTAATGAAATAGTGGGTTATCCAAGGAATTTCATCTAAAGAATCGGGTAAATCTACTGGCAAAAATGTGTTATAAACCTCTGATTACCTTTTTAACGTCTGTAGGATCTGTAGGAATATTATCTTTTTCATTTGGAATGTTGATAATTCATAACGTTGATATTTTTATTTTTTAACTATTAGCATTACAGTTGGTTTATAAGAAAAAACAGATACACGAACAGAAAAAACAAACAAAAACCCCCTGACTCTGCTGTTTTTCTTATTTTATATCTATTTTCAATATTACTAATTTCCCCTTCCTTCATTTGTCATTAAATTCTCTTCTTCTTCTCCTAGATTCCAGAACTTAGAAGCTTAGATCTCTAATTTTTATATATTTCTTATTTTTATATAATTCCAACATTTGAAGATATAGCTTTGCCTTTAAGAACTGCTTTGGTTGCATCTCATAAATTTTGAAATCTGTTTTGATATTCCTTAATTTAAAATATTTTCTAATTTCCCTTCTGATTTCTTTCTGTTGCTTCACTTCCAAATATTTGGGTATATTTTCAATCTTTTGATTTGCAATTTAATAAGATTGTGGTCAGAGAATATATTTTGCATTGCCTCAATCCTGTGAAATTTGTTGAGACTTTTTAAAATGGAATACCATATGGTCAATTTTATTGGTATTCTTTTTGAAATTAAAAGGAATAGATTGGCTATGCTTATTGGATGTAGTCAATATAAGACAATTTTAAATGTCAATTGGGCCCCTCAGGATTGGGGGAAGAACTATGGACTAGAGTGGACTTGATGGTATTCTCTTGTTCACATATGGTGATTCTAGCAATGCAAGAAATTATAACAATGAGCTGGAGCCAGTGGCCACTTGACACTTTTGGGGTAGGGAGGGGATTGTGGTCTATGGTTGGTGGCAAGGCTCCAGGATGTGTAAGTTCATTGAGGGTGGTGGGCCACACTGTGGGAGATGTTTGTGTGGGATGTGGTGGGAGGTGTGGGAGGTGGGCAACATGGGAATCCCAGTAATATTTTGGGTAATCTAAGCACCTCTTAAAATATATGTATATATATATATAAAAATAACATTTTTGTAAGCAAATACACATATATGCATATATATTTATATATCATTTTGCAAATGTTTGTATGTATTGTGAGAATTTTGATTTTTTCCCATAATAAAAAAATAAATAAATAAATAAATGTCAATTGGGTCAAGATAGTTTAAAATATTGTTCAAATCATTGATTTTCTTATTGATGTTTTCTGCCGGAAACCATTGATGTTTTCTGCCTTTTATTTACCTGCCGAGTTCTCACATCACCATTATGAACTCAACAAACATTCTGGGAGAAGAATCAGCTGGGAGGGTAAGCTAGCTCTATTGGTGGAGTCTCTGCAGATTCAATCCATTACACAAGCCCACAAGGCTCTTTCAAGCTTTGCTGGTTTCTCATAATCCTATGAAAAGCTCACTGTCTGTGTCAGGTCCAATCTTTCCTCTACCTATGTTGATATTCAGCAGATGCCCTAAGGAAAGAGAGTTGATATACATCCCTGCTCACCTAAGCACAATTTGTCTATCTCTGGAATGTGGCGTTTTAGACTTTGCATCTATAACTCCCTGAAGTTTTAAAAATTACCAATTTTCCAGTTTACACATTAATTTAGTTTACATATTTTTTTCTTGTTCTCATGGTGGCAGTGATGGCCCTTGTAACTCTCTACATCTTAACTGGCACTGTGGCATATGATGTTTTTGCTATCCATTTTGATAGTCCTACTTTACTGAAAAATCTGTGTATTATTCTTTCCTATAACTGCACAAAATTTATCCATTCTCCATTTGAACCTCAGATTGTTTCTTTTTTCTTATATTCCAGTGTTACAACAAACCATATTTATATATAATCCTGGCCATGCATGTGAGAATTCATAAAGCATGTAGACACATAGGATGGAAGTACTGGATAATCCAGCTACCCCAAAGATATACTAGTTCATGCTCCCACAGCCAATACAATACCCAAATATATATTGTAGCATGTTGTTAGTACATATATGCTATAGTTTTTTTCTACACAATTTTTCTGCTCAAAACAAAAATATCAGTCTCTCATTTTTGAAATCTGGAGATATTTTTATTATTGCAAACACTGATACAAAAATATTCAATTTACGTGTTCTTGGTTTCATATAAGATTTTTTCTTTAACAGACATCTAGATGTGAGTGGTTGTTTTTGTTGAGAGTCATATGAAAATTCCCATTGATTTTTTTTCTTTTTTGAGGTACTGGACCAGAGATTGAACCCAGGACCTCGTATGGGGGAAGCCAATGCTCAATCACTGAGTCACATCGGCTTTCCTGAGTTGGTTTTATCACATTGTTTTTGCTTGTTATTTGTTTTTGTTTATTCAGGGGGCACAGGAACCAAACTCAGGAACTCCCATGTGGTAGGCAGGGTCTCAATCGCTTGAGCCACATCTACTCCCTCCAAATGAATTTTAATAGCTACTGTCAAGGTACCAACCATTCACAATCATACTAATAATATGTGAGAGAATCATTCCAATAGAATCTTCTAACTAGCTAATTAAAACTATATATTTTCCAACATGTGAGGAGAAATATTATATGCTATTGCTATTTGACCTTGCATTTTTCTGATTTTTGATGAGTTTCAGGATATAGTCTATGTTTATTAACCATTGGTTATTCTCTCCAGTTAGTAGTCTTTATCCTTTCCCTAATTTCTTCTGGGTTATTGTTCATTTATTTATTGATTTGCTGACAATTTTACATAGTAATAAAATAGTCCAATGTCTGTCTTGGGTTGTAAATTTTTCCCTGAGCCTTACGTGTTTCTTTTAATTTTGTTATTTTCTGCCATGGAAAGAAATTTTAAATTTGCATTCAAATACCTTATTTTCCCCCTTATTACTTCTGCATTCCCTCTTGCTGAGAAATACTTAGATTATTTTTAAAAGATTATTTTTAACCATTTTAGTGTATTTATATACCACAAAATTGACCGATTGTGAATGTAAAATTCAATGATTTTGGAAAATTTACATTCATGCAACTATCACAATTCACATTCAAACATTTCCAACACCCCAAAAGCATCCTCTTTACAATTGATCTCCATCCTCACCCCAAGTCCTAGGCAACAACTAATATGCTTTCTGTATCTATAAATTTGCCTTTTCTAGACATGTCATGTAAAGGAATCATATGATGAGTAATGTTTTGTGTCTGGCTTCTTAGTATAATGCTTTTGAAGTTCATCAGTTTGAAGCATATACAAGATTTTTTATCCTTTTTATTGCTGAATAGTATTCCATTGAATGGAAATAGCACATTTTGTTTGTCCATTCATGATCGGGATTTGGAATGTTTCTACTTTTTGGCTTTTATGGCTATGCTAATATGAACATTTGCATAAATATCTTCATGTTTTCATTTATCACCCAAGGAGTGGAATAGCTGAGTCATATGGCAAGTGTAATTTACAAAATCTTCAAGAAATTGCCAAACTGTTTTCCAACGAGGTAGTAACGTTATACATTCCCTCCAGCAAAGGATCCGGGTTTAGAAAGGCTTTGTATACTCAAACATATTTATAATAATTGTGATGACAGCAATAGAAATAATATCTGTTTATTAATTTTAGGCTTTCCTTTATGTTTCAATTTCCAGTCTTCAGAGATACATTTTGTTGGAAAGAATGCATTTGGGATACACCTTACCAGCAACCTGAAAAGCTCCCTTTAGCAACAACTAAACCTCAGGTGTTTGGGGATCTAATCAGGACCTCTGATCCACTGGTGTATTTAACCAGCAATGAATCAATACAAAAAGGTGTTTATTAAAATATGTGTTAAATATGTTTTAGTATCTTTATAGACCTAGTCACTATTTCTCATTTTGTTTCTTTATCAAACATTTCTGGAAAATATATTTTTCCTCTTAAATTAAGAATCAATTTAAGTTCTAAAAGCAATTAATATTCTTGCTTGTTTTCTTCAAAATTGTACTGAATTGTAAAGAGTTGGCATTTAATACTCAATATATTAAAAAAAAAAGAGTTAGAAAGAGAAAACCTTGAACTGAATGTGCCCAGCAGGAATCTGCAGGCTTTCTTGAGGAAATTAATTTTAAAACTAACATTCTAACAGTTTCAGGCACAGTTGTTTCTCTATTCTAAAATCATTGTCCCCTACTCCATCTACCATTTCTTTCTGTCTTTCTAAAGAAGACATGATTTTGCTCATTCTCTTCCTATATGGGTCAGGGCGGCTGGCTCACTCCGTAAAGGGTGAATGGGTTTGTCTGAGGCTGCCATTGTGTGGAAACCTTCTAGGAAAATTTCATTTACTCCTCATAAAAGCACACAAAAATTAAGTCTCCTTTTTCTGCCTTTGGAAGTTGTTGTGACAGAATATGAAGCCTAAAGCCGCAGGAATCTTACTACCTTCTCAGGAAGCTGAAATGTTGAGTTTGATAGAGGGATGAGCTGTGAGTTCCAGGGACACAGGTGATGCCTGGCCTGGTCCTGCCAACTCTGGAGAGGCCGTGCCTTGGGGCAATCTACTAGGTGAGACTGTTGCGGCTGATGGAATGAAACCCAAGTGGCACTCTTGAGGGTACGGATGAATGAAGTTTTATTAAGCACAGGCCCAGAGGAGAATTCAGTTTCCAAATTTAGAGTCCTGTTTCTCGATTTTCATGAGTTTATATAGGAACACTAAGCAGGCAAATTCCTAAGCAAGCAGGCAGGCAGGGTTACAAAAGCAGAGGTATGAGGTTAGCTTATCTTCCTAAAAGCAGAGGGCCTTTAGGGAGGAAAAGAGTCATTATCTGTTTAGAATTGTAAATTTCAGTTCAAAGAGGCAGGCAGGGAGTGCTTATCTTCCTGAGGTGGATTCCATGGAGAAAAGGGGGGTGGGGAGGAGGGGAGAAAGGGACTGAGGGGAGTTTATTTTCCTAAAGCTGTGGGTTTCTGCGAAGAGGGATTTTGTCAGAATCTGTCATCTCTCCTCTGTATTAAACAAAGTCAGGAGAAGTTGGCAGCAATCATTCCAAGTAGGACAATGGGTTTAGAAAATGGATTCCATGAGATCAATAAGGGCCTGGGATTTTTTCCGAGTAGGAGGGGGTGTGGTGCTTCAGTTTAAGAGGTCTGTAGTTGCGAAGTGCTGGTACTATGATACAGGCTTCCTGGGTTGGATGGTCCCATTCTTGCTGATCTGGGCCGGACCCTGTGTTTCACGGAGTGGCATCTGTAACATGGGTTGTGCCGACTGGAGCCTCCTTGCTAGTGGGGTTGCAGGGCTTTCCTCAGAGGGGGTCGATATTCCCAGAAGGACCGAAGGTAGAGGTGTTTCTGGTAGATCTGCCTTCACTTCCAGGCTAGGAGGAGAGACCAAAGGTGGGGGTGTTTCTGGGAGATCTGCCTGCACTCCTGGGCTAGGAGGAGAGACTAGAGTGCCTGGAGCATATGGCAGTGGTTATAGGGGTGGTGGGTCCTCCTCCAAGGGCCCTAGATGAATGACTGGCTTCCAGAGCTCTGTTCTCTGTGCAACCAGGACCCTGCTCTGTCCCTTTTTTCCAATGCACAATCGAACCCAAGGGGGCAGAGTCGGAGCTATCTCCAATCAAGAGTCGATGTAGGGAAACTGATTGGGGGTGACCAGGATTTCCTGTGGCCACCAGCCACACTGCATGGACCCTGGCTATATCCATGGTCTCTTCTGAGGGCCAGTTAACATTAAAAGTGGACCACTCTACTTCACATAAGGTTCGGAGGGTGCTGGGGTTCACCCGTATGCCATAATCTCTGGAAAAATCCTCCTTGAAATTCTTGAGCATGCAGTTTAAGATGGTAGGTTTTAACTGTGATGAGCCCATACCCTGCATCGGTGGCACAAGACAGACAAAGGAAGGGGTCACCTCTTTCAAGGCCACTCAGATGCCAGCCTGTTCACATTTCTCGTGAGAACTTTGGCTTGTCTTAGCTAAGGCGCCTGGGTAAAGTTCGGGGTGGCCATTATGCCGTATGATGTAGCTGTGGAAAACAGGTTAGGGCTCACACGGGCTCCGTAGCATAAAGCTTTGGTGTCACAGACTGGTACATCAGACGCAAGCCTCTGCCATCCTCACTCACTCACATAGTCACTCAGAGATTATGCAGTCCCTCTCACAGGGATTAACAGTGTTAAATCCATACCCTGAGTCGGTGGTGCAAGACAGACAAAGGAAGAGGTTGCCTCTTTCAAGGCCACTCTGATGCCGGCCTGTCCACATCTCTCGTGAGAACTTTGGCTAGTCTTAGCTAAAGCGCCCGGGTAAAGTATGGAGTTGCCATTATGCCGTATGACATAGCTATGGAAAACAGGTTAGGGCCCACATGGACTCCATAGCATAAAGCTTTGGGGTCACAGGCTGGTACGGCAGACGCAAGCCTCTGCTCTCCTCACTCACTCACACAATCACTTACAGGTTATGCAGTCCCTCCCACAGGGATTGCCCTATTCTGGAATCTTGGTATTTGAGATTTCAGGAGGTGATCAGTCTCCTCTTTCATCTGGAGATGGGCCTGCGTGAGGACTTGGCACCCGGGGCCTTAACTTTCTGGAGTCTTCTGGCACTGTTCAGTCTGCCTCCCCACTGAGTCAGGCCGGGGTGTAGGGACGCGGCCTGCGGGGACTGCCTCAGAAGGAGGTCCTGTCAAGAGGGCAAGTGGCGCCCACATCATTTGCTCAGAAATCGCTGTCGGCCGTGCCCATCAGCCCCAAGCCGGAGGCACAACTGGCCTACTCGATTGGGTTTTTCCCAGTCAGGGAACCAAATATTATGGCCGACGGCATGAAACCCAAGCGGCATTCTTGAGGGTACGGATGAATGAAGTTTTATTATGCACAGGGACCTAGGAGCATTTATTTTCCTAAAGCTGTGGGTTTCTGCTGAAAGGAGTTAGGGTCCTAGCACTTCTCTTATCAAGACCAGAAGTTTAAAAAATTAAGCCAATTACATTGGGTTTTCTCCCATTAGCAGCAGAAACAGCCTCATTAAAATATTAATGACATATATTTTAAATCTACTTTATAATTTCACATCATAGCTCTCAATTAAAATGAGACATCATTTCTTCATCTCAGAGAAAAAAGAGTAAAGTTGCAACTCTGGGATCAAAAAGACCTTATCCCAATTTTAGGTGTATCAGAATATTACTTACAACTTATTAGTATCTAATAGGGTTATAAACTGTTTCACACAAATAATGCATGATGTAATTAAACTATACATGAAATAAACATTCAATTTTATCTAAAATAAATAATTGGTCTCTGAGTTGCTAGGGAAATTGTGTTCAAATGTCTTTGAAACTTCTGAATGGATCTCTACTCTTTAGACTTGATTTACATCTGAAACTGGCTCTTCGGATGTAATACAATAGCAGCAGCATCCATCTAATTAACCAGTTTAGTCGTCTTTACCTGAAGCCTATCTAAGACCTTTTTTTTTCTTATTCTTTATTTTTTTTTTTACATTTGCTTACATAAAACTTATGTTATTTACATATTTTAAATATATATTTACATATTTTAAAAGATGCTTTGATTACATAAATGTTACACAAAAATTACATGGATTCCCATGTTCCCCATCTCCCACACCTCCCATAACATCCCACATAAACATCTTTCATTAGTGTGGCACATCACCTGCAATGGATATACACATCCTGGGGCTTTGCCACCAAGCATGGACCATAGTTCACATTGTAGACCACACTCTCTCCCACAAAGTTCTGCATGTTATATGCTGATGTAAAATGGCCTATATCTGTCATTGTAATGTCACTCAGGATAATTCCCAATCCCTGAGAAAGCCGCTATATTACCACTGCTTTTCCCTTCCCTGCCCCTAAAGCATCTAGTGGCCACTGGCTCCACCTCACTGTTATAATTTCTTCCATTGCTTGAATCACAATATGTCTACAACAGAATACCATTAAGTCCACACTAGTCCATAGCTCTTCCCCCAATCCTGAGGAGTTTGGGATGCTGATGTCCACTCCACCTCCAAGTGAGAGGGGACTTATATCCCATGGATACGGTGGATGGGATTGTCCTCCCTGTACCTGCAGGCTCTCTCCATTCCATGGGATGGCCGTTTTCCATCATTGTCTCCTCACCAGGTGACTTGGGTGAGTTGAGCTGTAGAGTAGGAGCTGCAGCTCCACCAAGATTCCAGGCACAGCTGACACATGGGGAGGCCAAAGGCTCCAGTCTCTGGAAGTACACCTACAAACTCCAGCATCACATATAGGTTTGAATAGAAGGGACTGATGGACCATGTGCAGGGAGGACTTATTTGAGTCCAACACTGTCACTCTCAGGAGCACAGATTCCAAAGTAGAGCCCACTGATAAGGCATCAATCTCTGGAGCTATCCCCCCTTATATAGGACCTGGGGGTCTCCAGAGCCCTCAGGAGCCCCTTTGTGCGGGGTGATATCCACTTTTGTGATCTGTGTGATCCTACTGAGGTGTGCATAAGCATTACCTCTGGGATGACCTCCTGACTCACTTTGAAGTCTCTTAGCCACATGAGCTCATTTGTCTTTACCTTTTCCCCTTTTATTCAAGGTCTTTTTCCAATAGTATTGCCAGTTGGCACTTGGTATTAATCCCTTATTGCCAGGGAGTCTCATCCCTGGGAGTCATGCCCCATGTTGGGGGGAAGGTAATGCATTCATATACTAAGTTTGGCTTAGGGAGAAGCTGCATTTGAGCAACAAGGAGGCTCTCAGGTGGCAACCCTTAGACACCCCATAACAGTAGGCTAAGTTTCAATTACAAGAGCAAAGACTCATAAGGCTAGTCATCAATAACAAGAACCCATCAGTGGACCCTCCTCCTTTGCCAGACACTGCCCCTGCACTTGGGGTACTGTTTCTGCTCCCTTGGAGAATGTGGCAGAGCTTGCAAGGCTGGGAATTCAGTATTACCTCATTTATTGTGTGATTGTCTACCCACCGTGACCATGCACCATCCCTTGATCATTTGAAGGATTTTATGTATCTTTCATGTATATTCAGATGAACTTCCTCCCATGAATCCCCCATCCCAGACACCCCCCGCCAATGATACTCTGCAGCCCCATTGTAACCCTTCTGTGATCTAACCCTTCCTTGAAAATGAGGCCCATATAATAACTAAATACAATTAATAGGAAAATGAAATAATAATGATAAGCTCAAATGAAAGAGATAAAATACATGGAAACTCAGGAAAAAAAACTAAAATTAAAATATAATTAATGGATTGGGACATTCAAAAAATGGGAAAAAAAAAACAAAAAAAAAATTTTTTTTAATTTTTTTTCCCCCTTTTATCACTGCATTATCGGGTGTCCAATCTGTACTGTGGCACCTTCCCCCTCTCATTCCCCAGTATCTCCCAAATTTTCATTTAATTTTCAAAGAAGTTTTAGGTCACAGCAAAATCACACACAGAATACTTGAGACTTTCATATACCCAACATCCTTCCCCTTTCCTCACCCCATATTAAAAACTTTTTTTTGTGTGTGTGGATGATAGCATTGTTGTAACTGTTATACAGATAGTGAAACATAGCTACTAAACAATGTCAATGGTTTATTAGATGGTACAGTTTAATAATTTTTGATGATAGTTACCATGTCCTGTGTCCATTACTATAGGTAATGAAAAACATTTCCCATGACCACCAAATACCCCGTTTGATCTTTTCTATTCCTTCCTACCCATCCCCCTGGGGCACATGACACTCCCTTGTGTTGACTCATTGGATTACAAGATTCATTGTTACATGCCCTGGGGTTTTAACCTGCCCTTCCTAATCTACCCACCTGTCAAACCTGCACCACCAAACCCAGTAATATCACTACTCATCTGTCCTATCCTTCAATATGCAACTATACTCTATCCCTTTACCATAGATTATGTCCATATGGGTGATGGCTCACAATCCACTCTTCTCTTTCTCTCCCTTGTAAACCTATCTTCCAGACAATTGTTCTCTGAGACTGCTCACTTTCCTCAATTCAAATCAGTGAGATCATATAATGTTCATCCTTCAATGCCTGGCTTGCTTCACTCAACATAAGGTCTTCAAGATTCATCCATATTATTCCGTGTGTTCGCACTTAATTTCTTCTTACAGCTGAGTAATAGTCCATTGATTGTATGTACCACATTTTGTTTATCCATTCATCTGTTGATGGGCACCAGGGCTGATTCCAACTTTTGGCAATGGTGAACAATGCCGCTATGAACATTGGTGTGCATATATCTGTTCATTTCTTTACTTTCGATTCTTCCGGGTATATACCCAGCAGTGGAATTGCTGGATCATACAGAAGCTCTATTGTTAGTTTTCTGAGGAACCGCCAAACTGTCCTCCACAGTGGCTGGACCATTCCACAATCCCACCAGGAGTGGATGAGAGTTCCTATTCCTCCACATCCTCTCCAACATTTAGTGTCTGCTGTTTTTTCAATAGCTGCCATTCTGATGGGTGTAAGATGGTATCTCATTGTAGTTTTGATTTGCATTTCCCTAATAGCTAGCAACTGAACATTTTTTCATGTGTTTTTTAACCATTTGTATTTCTTCCTTGGAGAAGTGTCTTTTCAGGCCACTTGCCAATTTTTTAAATGGATTGTTTGTCTTTTTATTTTTGAGGTGTAGGATTTCTTTATATATGCAGGATATTAGGCTCCTATCAGATATATGGTTGCCAAATATTTCCTCCCATTGGGTAGGCTGCCTTTTTATTTTCTTGATTATGTCCTTTGAGGTGCAGAAGTTTTTATTTTTGAGGAGATACCATTTATCTATTTGTTCTCTTGCTGCTCGTGCTTTGGGTGTGAAGTTCATGAAACCCTTTCTTATTACAAGGTCCTGTAGATGCTTCCCTACATTATCTTCCAAGGTCTTTATGGTTTTGGCTCTTATATTTAGATCTTTGATCCATCTTGAGTTATTTTTGTGTAAGGTGTGAGATGGTATTCTTCTCTCATTCTTTTGGATATGGAAATCCAGTTCTCCAAGCACCACTTGTTAAAGAGGCCATTCTTTCCCAACTGGGTGGGCTTGGTGGCCTTGTCAAATATCAGATGACTGTATATGCGAGGGTCTATATCAGAACTCTCAATTCCATTCCATCTGTCAGTAGATCTATCCTTGTGCCAATACCATGCAGTTTTGATCACTGTAGCTTTGTAGTATGTTTTAAAGTCCAGTAATGTGATACCTTCAACTTCATTTTTCTTTTTCAATATGTCTTTGGCAATTCGGAGCCTCTGACATTTCTATTTAATTTTGTAGTTAGTTTTTCCAGTTCCTTAAAAAATACAGTGTTGATTTTTATTGGGATTGCATTAAATTAGTTTGGGTAGGATAGACATCTTGATGATGTTTAGTCTTCCTATCCATGAACAGGGAATATTCTTCCATATAGTTAAGTGTTCTTTGATTTCCTTTAAGCGTGTTGTATACTTTTCTGTATATAAGTACTTTACATCTTTAGTTAAATTTATTCCTAGCTATTTGATTCTTTTAGTTACTATTGTAAATGGTATTGTTTTTTATTTCCTCCTCAGATTGCTCGTTATTGGTGTACAGAAATGCTATTGATTTTTGTGCATTGATCTTATAGCCTGTGACATTACTGAAATCCTTTATAAGTTTGAGAAGCTTTGTTGTAGATTTCTCTGGGCTTTCTACATATAGGATCATGTCATCTGCAAATAATGACATTTTTACTTCTTCTTTTCAAATCTGGATGCCTTTTATATCCTTTTCTTGCCTCAGTGCTCGAGCAAGTACTTCTAAAACAGTGTTAAATAGGAGTGGTGATAATGGGCATCCTTGTCTTATTCCTGATCTCAGAGGGAAAGCTTTTAGGAATTCACCGTTGAAAATGATGTTAGCTTTGGGTTTTTCATATATACCCTTTATCATATTCAGAAAGTTTCCTTCTATTCCTATCTTTTGCAGTGTTTTTATCAGGAAAGAGTGGTGTATTTTGTCAAATGCTTTTTCTGCATCTATAGAGATGATCATGTGATTTTTTTCTTTCAATGTGTTTATGTGGTGTATTACATTGATTGATTTTCTTATATTGAACCATCCTTGCATACCCGGGATGAAACCCACTTGGTCATGGTGTATAATCTTTTTGGTATGTTGTTGAATGCGATTAGCAAGTATTTTATTGAGCATTTTAGCATCTAGGTTCATTAGAGAAATTGGTCTGTAATTTTCCTTTCTTGTAGTATCTTTGTTTGGTTTTGGTATTAGGGTAATGTTGGCATCGTAGAATGAGTTAGGCAGTATTCCTTCTAATTCTATTTTTTGGAAGAGCTTAAGCAGAATTGGTGTTAGCTCTTTCCAGAATGTTTGGTAGAATTCAGCTGTAAAACCATCTGACCCTGGGCTCTTCTTAGTTAGGAAGTTTTTGATGACTGAGCCTATCTCTTTACTTGTAATTGGACTGTTAAGTTCATCTATTTCTTCTTTCATCGATGTAGGCTGTTTTTGAGTTTCTAGAAACTTGTACATTTCCTCTAAATTATCATTCTTGTTGGCATATAATTTTTCAAAGTATCCTCTTATGATACTCTTTATTTCTGTGGGGTCAGTAGCGATATACCCTTGCTCATTCCTTAATTTGTATATTTGCATGCGTTCTCTCTTTTTCTTTGTTATTCTGGCTAAGGGTTTTTCAATTTTATTGATCTTCTCGAAGAACGAGCTTTTTGTTTTTGTTTTTTTTCTAGTGCTTTCTTATTCTCTATTTCATTTAGTTTTGCTGCAATCCTTGTTATTTCCTTCTTTCTACTTCCTTTAGGTTTAGTTTGTTGTTGTTTTTCCAATTCCTCCAATTGTGCAGTTAGGTCTTCAATTTTAGCTCTTTCTTCTTTTTTAATGTATGCATTTATGGCTATGAACGTCCCTCTCAGGACAGCTTTCACTGCATCCGATAGGTTTTGAAACGTTGTGTTGCCATTTTCATTAGTTTCAAGGTAGTTACTGATTTCTTTAGAGATTTCCTCCTTGACCCACTGTTTGTCTAAGTGTGTGTTATTTAACTTCCATATTTTTGTGCCTAACCTGTTTCTCTGGCCCTTAGTGATTTCCAATTTCATTCCATTGTGGTCAAAGAAAATACTTTATATAATCTCAACATTTCTGAATTCATTGAGAGTTGTTCTGTGGCCTAGCATGTGGTCAACCATGGAGTATGATCCATGTGCACTTGAGAAAAATGTAAATTCTGCTGTATTTGGGTGTAGTGTTCTGTATATGTCTATTAAGTCCAGGTCCTCTAATGTATTGTTGAGAACCTTTGTTTCTTTATTGATTCTCTGTCTAGATGTCCTGTCTAATGATGATAATGATGTATTAAAGTCTCCCGCTATAATTGTAGAGTCATTTATTTCTCTACTTAGTTTTTCCAGATTTTTCCTCATGTATTTTGAGGCACCCTGCTTAGGTGCATAAATGTTTATGATTGTTCTCTCTTCTTGAGAGATTACCCCTTTTACTAATATACGGTGTCCATCTTTGTCTCTTACAATAGTTTTGCATTTAAAGTCTATTTTGTCTGATATTAGAATAGCTACTCCTGCCCTTTTTTAGCTATTGTTAGCTTGTAATATTGTTTTCCAGCCATTCACTTCAGCCTCCTTGAATCCCTGGGTCGAAGGTGGGTTTCTTGTAGACAGCATATAGGTGGGATCATATTTCCTTATCCATTCTGCCAATCTGTGTCTCTTCAGTGGTGAATTTAATCCATTAACATTCAGTGTTATTACTCGCAACGAATTTCTTACTTCAGCCACATTTTCTTTGGTTTAATGTATGCCATATGTTGTTTTGCTTCTGTTTTTGTCTTTATAGTTGTTTTTAAACTCTCCCCCAACTCTCTCTCCCTTGTTTTTTCCTTTAAACTTGTAGAATTTCCTTTAGTATTTCTTGAATTGCAGGTTTCTTATTGGCATACTCTCTTAATTTCTGTTTATCTATGAATATTTTGAACTCTCCATCATTTTTGAATGCTAGTTTTGCCGGATAGAGAATTCGTGGCTGGAAGTTTTTTTCTTTTAGTACTTTGACTATGTCATACCACTGTCTTCTTGCCTCCATGGTTTCAGCTGAGAAATCAGCACTTAATCTTATTGTGCTTCCCTTGTATGTGATGGTTCTCTTTTCTCTTGCTGCCTTGAGTATTTTCTCTTTGTCTTGAGCATTGGACATTTTGACAAATATATGTCTTGGAGTTGGCCTGTTGGGATTTATACTGTTTGGGTGCACTGTGCTTCCTGGATCTGCACATCCATCTCTCTCAATAGGGTTGGGAAGTTTTCAGCCATTATTTCCTTCAACACTCCTTCTGTTCCCTTTCCCTTCGCTTCTCCTTCTGGGATGCCCATAAAGCGTGTTTGTGCATTTTGTGCTGTTGGTTAAATCCTTGAGTCCCTACTGGATTTTTTCTATCTTTTTGTCTATCTGTTTTATTTCAGATGTATTGTCTTCCACATCACTAATTCTTTCTTCTGCCTGTTCAAATATGCTGTTATGTGAATCCAGCATCTTTTTGATTTCTTGGATTGTGCCATTGATCACCATCATATCTGTTATCTTTTTACGTATGTTTACAATTTCTTCAGTATGTTCACCCAGTGTCTTCTTAATATCCTTAATCTTTTCCTTCACTTCATTAAGGTGGTCCATGATATTTGTTTGGAAAGCTTTAATTAGTTGTTCGATGTTCTGCTTCTCTTCCTGGTTTTTAGTTTGTTAATTGGACTGGTCCATGTCTTCCTGTTTCTCGTGTGGTTTGTAATTTTTTTGTTGCCCTCTAGTCATCATTTTATCTTGATGGGTTTATTCAGTTGATTATCTGCTCTCTCTGCTCTAGAGTTTTATTTAGCTGGTGGTTCTGTGTGTGTGTTAAGTTTTCTCTGACACTTTTTCTTCTTATTTTATGTCCTTGCTTCTTTGTATGTTACCTTGAAGGCAAAAGATTAGGGCCAGAGGAATCAAAAGATGTGAGAAAGGAAGAAGGATAATGGTAATATTGATAAAAGTTAGAAGAGGATCAAATAAGACTTAGTGAAACGAATATTTAACTCTTGTAGGCAGTATAGAATAATAGGAAAAAAAGTGGAGTACCTACACTAGACTGCGAAACCAAATAGAGGATTATATATATAATTATTTAGAAGGCTAGAATGATGAGGAGGGAGAGAAAGAGTGAAGAAAAGGCTGAAAGTAAAAAGTTAATATTAATTAAAAAAGAAGAAAATAGAATAGATAGAATAGAAATTGATACCTTTAAGTTGTGGAATAATGAAGAAACATGGTGTGTAAGAACTACAACAGAAAGCAAAAGGCAGAAAGATGAAGAAAGGGGAATAGTTAACTTGTGAGGCAAAATCACTATAGACAGAGAATGGGAAATCACTGAAGAAGAAGCACATCAAACAAGAGACAAGCTAGCAGTACCTAATTAAAAAGAAAAAAGAAAGAAAGAAAAAAGAAGGGGGGGGAGGAAAGAGGAAAGAAAATCAAGAGACAACAAATAAACAGAGAAAAACCAAACAACCACACAAGCAAGCAGTCAAACATAGCTAAGATGGAACAGTGTTCCTTCTAGGGTCCTTGTGGAACCTCTCAGCCTGCTTGTGTTTATCAATCAATTTCCTTGTAGGGTTCTATCTGCAGGTTTTGAGGCAGATTTTAGCTATTAAACTAGATTAAAAAGAAGAATTCATTTTTTAAAGTGACTGTCTTTTTTTTTTTTGGCGCATTAAGGGTCCCAAAAGAAGTCATCTTCTAGACCACCCCCTTCACCGAGGGGACCCTAAATAGGCTCGTGGAAACTAATCAAGCACTTCCCACTTCTTGGCCTCCCCAGGGGAGCTGAAGCTCTGATGCTTGTCAGTGCAGAGTGATAAAATTGGCTGACTCCGCCCCCTCTGGAGCCAAGCCTCAGTGTCACCAGGCTGCTGGGTAAATCAGATTTCCTCAGTAGATTCTCCTCTCCCCTCAGCCTGGCGCTGCTTCAAGCCGGCTTATCTGCTCCCCAAAGCTATGAGGGAGTCCAGGCTGCCAAATCCACCGAAGGTAAACCCTCCTCCCCCTTCTGTCAGAACCCTCCCTCTCTCGGAGAATGCTCGTTCACACCGGGAGCGGAGTCGGGGTGCAGGAGTTCCGGCTCAAACCAGCCTTTTTCCCTGGAGGGTGGGGCTCAGCCATCTGTGTTAACCACCACAGGCAGGCTTGAAACTCACGAATCTCTACAGATCAGTCCACGCTGTCGATCTGCCTGCAGATAGATGTCCCAAGCATCTCGCTCTGTGTGCCCACAGCACAGAACCCCAGGCAGAGCCCTGTGCACAAATGGCTGTCCTCAGAGATCTAGTCAGCGAGTGCCCTCCTAAACAGATGCCATCTTGCTTCCTAAGACCTTTTTATTAGTAAGTCATTGAAGTCTGTGGAGTTAGAACAATAACTGATTTACAATAATGGTTGCACAATGTTATTTGCAAGAGTCAAAAATTTTGATTTACTTTACTAGCTTGTTTCCTATCAAATACTTTGTCAAGTTTGTTTCAATTGTTATAGTCTGCTTTCAGTTTTTATGTATTACCTTTTTGAACTTTTGGTTTAAAATTTTTATGTAAACATTGGCATGTTTCCCAAGTCAAAATGATTAAATAAGGTAAACTCATAAAGAATATAGCTTTCATCTGTGCCCCCAACCTATTTCCTCATTTGCCTAATAGACATTTTAAAAATTCTTCCATTGTTTCTATTTACAGAGATAAGCAGACTGACAGATAATGCTGCATATTTCTATTAGCCTCCTGTTGTTTTAAACAATATTTGCATACTATACAGACTGTCCTTGTACCTTGCAACAAATATATTTTGGAGATTATTCCATAGCAGGGTACAGAGAGCTGTTCATTTTTTCTTCCAGTAGCAGAGCATTTCAACGTTTGGGTACACATCAGCTTACTCATGTGTTCATTCTCCTTTGATCAATTCCTAGCATTGCCTCCAATTTCTCTTCAGGTAAGATACATATAGGTTTCCTCCTGTGACAGACAGTAAGCTTGTCACACAATTGGAAGGGCCTCTGCAATGCACTAGAGATGGTGTTTGCCCTGATGGCTATCTGAGACCATCTTATGGGAAGAGTAAATCCCAAGACAGAGCCAGTGTGCTTGTGATTTTAGTTGAGGGGCAGAAAAAAGGTTGGAATATTGAAGCCCACCCTTAATCTAATAAAAGGGGAGATTAAGAATACCCAGGTTTAAAGAGCTTTGCTTGTTTGTTTGTTAGGAGGTACCAGGGAATGAAACCCAGGACCTTGTACAAGGGAAGCCGGTGCTAAACCACTGAGCTACATGCTCTCCCCTAAATAGTTTCTTTTCAACAAATCATGGAATAAGAGTCCAAAGAACATAATTATATAAAGATATTGAGGATATCAGATCCTCTACAAGTAACCTGCATTTTTTAAGTTTTGTGTCCCCGATCTTTATTCCTTGATGCCAGGGACTTATGTCCTTGTGTTTGAGAATGCAAAGATGTAGGACACCACAATGATATGGGTGCTTTGGCCTATCTCCTAGCTCAGATAAATGTTTAATTACAGAATGCAGAAAACCTAGGAAAAATTAGGGAAAAGATTAAGGAAATCTTCCAGATTCACATCTGACCTAACTGAGAGCTATAAATGAAAACCATTGTTGCATTGTAATATAATCCTCTCTTCTCCTCTTCTTTCTGCTTCTTTTCCTTGAAGCTATAAGAAAGAGATGATTTTCACGCCATGTTTATTTGAGGAAAATTTTATAAAATAATGTGACAGAGGATGAGGTCAGATGCATGGGAGGCAGTAAGGATGAATAAAAAGGGAACTGAAAAGAATGATAAAAGGTACTGCATCGATTGTGGTGTCCTCGTGCCCTCCAGGCCAAGGGTAGGGGCCTAGGAAGCACCACAAGAAGGGAGTTCCTGTAGGGTCACTGAACAAGGAATAAGGCTGATCCTGAAAAGCACTCTTTTTGTGGAAGAATAAGAGCCAAGCAGGAAATCCTTCTATGCTGTGAAGAAGCTGGGGCAGAGGTTCTTCTGCACTTTACTCTGGATCGCAGTTCAGGAGAAGAACTGAAAGAAACAGAGGAGAGGGCTGTTCAGACCTAACTCTACAAGCCGCTTCTTTCCCCCTGTCTCAGGACTACATGTTATAGCATTGTAGTAAGAAGGGAAAAAAAATGTCTTAGGACTCCCTAAGCCAAAACTACTCTAGAGTGCAGGCCTTTTCAGAGGAGAGAAGATGCTTTAATGAAAATTGACTGATCAGACACATGGATCTAAAGTATTTCCCATCATTTCTAATTCTTGTCTTGTCCCATCTACCATCCTTTCTAGGAGAATCTGTCTCTCAAAGAGGATTAAATGGCATTACCCTTTGAAGTTCATCCTGCCCTGGAAAAGAGAAAGGAAGATGTTTGTTTATAAACACAGAGGCAAATCTGTTCCCAGACACCAGGTCCGCAGCCCCAGACCTCTCAGGTAATATTTCTCTAACACCACAATCACATCATAGGAACTCAGGGCATGAGGAGAGCAGAGCCCAAGAGTCTGTGACCCATGAAGCTTCTGCCACACACTCTAGTGTAATTTCTTTATCCATCTTGGCTCCATGATCTAGACTTAATAACTCAAGTGATGTTAAACCATGGACTGTTGATTTTTTTTGGAGACTGTTGATTTTTAGATTTCCAGGGAATTGCAGGTCGACTGGGTAATGAAAATCCCTATTCAGAGCTACTAATGTACAGAGAACTAATTTGAGCAAAGCCATATTTCTTCCTCCCTAAGTCTATAGGAAGTGTCAGCTGCCAGGAGGTCCTTAAATTTCTGCTGCCTGAAGTAGATGTGCAGCCCCACCCCAAGGAAGAACAGACCCAGGACAAAGCCCCCGATGCCACTCAGCATCTTGCTCTGTGCAGATTCAGACCGTGCCCCTGAGAGAAGAGCCAGGATTAGTGATTTTTTTTTTTTTTTTTTTATCCCAATGCAAACTTCTCTAACTGAGACCCTCAGATTCAGAGCTTTCAAAATGGGAGAAGCCAGCTCTAGAAGTACTAGACTTATTGGCCACTTCTGGAAAAGCTGTTAAAAAATCACATTGAGGTTCAGACATTGAAATCATTAAATATCACAACCATGACATGAGCTGTGACATGAACATCTACTGTTTGAGGAAATGGGGACTTGATGAGGTTAACCAGTTTGTCTAGGGTAACAGATCTAGTAAAAGCAGATCTGGGATTGGACTCCCCTCATCAGAAAAGCCCCTCCATTGCAGAGGACGCTTCTCTTCTCAATGAACCACTCAGAGCAACAGGACTAGAAGTACAAGCCCAGACCCAGATTCAGAGACGGGTGCCCAGGGCAAATGGGGTGACTGTGCCCTGGGAAATTAAGGGATTACTTCCCAGGGAGTAAAGGCATTTGTGGAAACTATCACAGGGCTATCCTCAGGGACCTGTGCTGGGGACGAGGAGAAGTGGAGGAAATGAGAGTGTGGTGTGGGAAGAGGAGACCTGACACTAAGGTTAAGCAAAATCCCCTTCTGGGTGGTGAGGAATTTAGGAGGTCAGAGAGCTTCTCACTCCAATCCACTGTGAGGGGGCTCGCCCGGCTGGGGTGCTCCACTTGGCAGGTGTAAACTTCTCCACTCTGGGGCACTGTTTCCAGCATCACCAGGATCTGGGAGGTCCAGTCTCCATTCTGGATCAGGCCTGTGGAGACAACCCCTGCCTCCTCCTCCTCCTGGCCATTCTGGAACCACCTGGCTTCAATGCTGCCTGGATAGAAACCATTCATGGAACAGACTAGCAGGTTGTGGTGCTGCAGGGACTGGGCTTTTGTAGGATACACAGTCACCACAGGCTCAACTAGGAGGGAAATTGTAGGAAAAAAGAGTGAGGAAGACAATGATGGCTGCATATCTGCTCTCTCCACGTCCAGTCTCAACTCGTGAGCAGGCTTCCTCCACCGCTGGTCTAGTAGCAAGATAGAAGTGGTTGTCAGGAGCTTCCACTTAATCTTTACAGCATGGACCCAGGAGGTTTAGGAGGTGTTGAGGAAAATTGTGGGCTTTTTCATGTATTAAAACAATTATTCATTTTTGAACTGAAGTAGTTGCAAATTTTTGGAAGGCTTGTAGCATGTTAACTAAAAGGGTGATTTCTGGAGCCAGGCAGGCCAGCTTCAAATCCAGGCACTGCCTCTTAACTGGCTGGTCCAGGGAGAGTTATTTAACTTCCTCTGCCTCAGCTTTCTCATCAATAAAGGGGGATAGTAACAGTAAATTGTATATTCGATGATTAAGGTGAAGAGTAATGGGATCTAAAATTGGTAAAACATAGACTGGAGTTCAGGCTTCAATATGCGTTGACTATTTATTTTCCTTATTAACTGAGAAAATATGATTTAAAAAGAAAGCATAGATCAGGAACCAGCAGTGGGGTGGATACAAAGAAAGAGCATAAAATCCTGGGAGTGCTAGCTCCATACTCTCATACCTTAGATTGCCACAGAAGTGGCTCTATCCCTGGGAAGCAGGCACAGACAGAGGTGATTCTAATCCCTGTGAGTTGAGTCCTAGGAAATCATGATACCTGAAGGAGAGGGAAAGGAGCAAGGAGAGTCACTCATTAACACAAATTATTTTGTTGACACTCATAAGATCAATCCCACTCCTCTGCAAAATAAGCATATCTACTGTTTTATTTGTCTCTCTTTCTAGATTGACATGTGATGTCAGGACAGGGACACATTAATATGTGTGCTTAATGCCAGGGAAAATTCCTGTCTTTAGCAGAACCTCAAAAAATAAAATTATTTAAAAAAAAAAAAAAGAGAGAGAGAAAGCTGGAGGAAAACATTGTTAATATACCAGAAAATAGTAGACTAAAGATTCCTGGTAAATCATTGCTAAAAATTTTGGAGTGTATTTTCAGGAATAAAAAGTTTAAATTCTTAACATGAGGAGAACACAAAAGAAAAAACATCCTTAACATGGAAAATAATAAACAGAACTAAAATAGAAACCACAAATTGCAGAAAATGCTGAGTCAAATATCAGCAAAGTGTTAATCATCTTATTGAATATAGAACCCATAAAATCACTGAAAACAAACAAACAAACAAACAAAAAAACTAGGACCCCAGAGATAATGGACAATAAATAATTCTTAGAGCAGTAATTATGATTGGCCAATAAAGCATGTGAAAATGTTCATAAGTCTCAGAAATCAAAGGACTATAATTTAAGACAAATAAATTTTCAATCCAAAAATTCTAGCAAAGATACATGTGAGGTAAACTGTGTTACAACTATACAAAAGAATAACTACCTAAATGCTACTAGCATCATTATTTTTAAAAAGTAGCAGGCTATGCAGGATGAATATAAGAATAGAGGTATATATATGGACATGTTAAGGGAAAAAATTATAATTCAAAAGGCCAGTGTCATAAATATGTAAAAATATATTCACTAAGAAAACAACTGAAATTTCTGATTTATACCTAAAAGCAAACTCGGAAGTTCCCACAACCCCCAAATTAGCCAGATAAACTTTTTTCCTCAGTGAAATGTATATGCAAACATCCAACAACACGCAATCGTTAGTTAAGTGCTCTCAGGGTTGAGAGCCTAAGCCAAGGGCAGACTTGACCAGCCTCCTCCTTCCTCTCCTCTCCTCCCCTAAGCCTCCACCCCAACCACGTGCACCCTAAGGTCCCTTCCCCACGTCTCTCACCACCGCCCCCCTCATTGTTCCTCATCTCCAGTCCCTGCAGCCCCCCACCCCCAACTCGCCGCAGGAAGTGGAGCTCCCCAAGCTCACACGCAGGTGCCCCCGTGCCTCGCACCCCAGGCCCGCTCCCCGTCCACCTCTAGGCTCACTCCACACACACACACACACTCACACACACACACACACCGGCGAAGTGCACGCCCTACCCCCGACCACACCCCCTCCCACCTGAACCTCCTGACTTGGCGACTCCCCACAACCCTCTGTCCCTCGGGTCCACCAGACACCCCCAAGCTGCGCTCACCTCGCCGCTGCCCCGTGAAGTTCTCAAATGCCGGGAAGTAGTATCTGCACACCTTGTCCACCGCCGCCCGCCCCTCCTCCAGGATGTCCTTCTGGCTGTTCCAGTCCTCGGCGTCCAGCCGCCCCAGATCGGTCAGGGCCACGAACTCCCACACGTCGCTGTCGAAGCGCACGAGCTCCTCCCTGTTATGGATGTACCTGTCCAGGAACCGCACCTGCTCCGTCCCGTTGGAGAGGTGACACCCAGAGTTTGCCTGCTCTGTGAAATGGGCTGTGGGGCAGGACCAGACAATTACAGGGCGGACTCAGGAGAAGAGACTGACGGCCACACCCACCAGTAGGGGACCCCAGCGGAGCCAGAGGAGTCTCTGATTGGCTCCGTCGCAGCCCCGCCCATAGGCAGGGAGGCCGCGCCCCGCAAGGAGGCTTGTTGACCTGTGGGGTCAGCTCTCTGCTGGGTGCTTGGCTGGATCCTCCAGGTAGTGCTGGGTGAGGGGCTGTGCCCACCACAGCCTGCCCCACCTCCTCCTGGAAGCCGCCACCCAGAGGAAAACCCCTGCTCCTTGCTTAACCCGTTCCTCTGAATGCCTTACCCCGCCCCCACCCCCACCTGCTTCCTTCTATGAACACTTAGGTGCTGACCTTGTCCCAGGCCTTTCCTGCTCACTGGAACCCCAAAAAGCAGAAAACAGACATCTCCCCTCTACTCCTTTTAGCTCAGTGAAAGTGATAGACAAAAACACACTCGAATTTATACAGGAGCATGAAATATCTAAAAAGGAAAGAGGGGATTTCCATAACAGTAATAGGGTGATCTAAATTGTATCAAAATACTTGGAAGAACTCTGAAGAGTGACGTTGAAGATGTGACCTGATAGAGCTTAGCTGAGGAATGGGTGGGAAGTAGGTGTATATATTTGGGATAAAATGGGGCTATATTTCATGTGGAAAAGCTTGAAAGGATTGAATTTCTTGAAGAAACCAGAAAAAAAAAATCATTTCCCTGAAAAACATATAAGGGAAAGAGGGTAAAAGATTAGACTGGAGACATGGAGTCAGGTACTTCAAAGCTTTGTAGATAATGTTAGGTTTTAGATTTACCTTAAAAATAGTGAGAAACCATTGAAGAGTTTTAAGTAGATTAAATTCAACACAAGATCACAATTTCTTATCTACATATCTAAATTCAAAATATCAGCGTTCTTTCAAAGTTTGGTGCTAAAACTCATTTGGCAAATCTGAACTGATGAGGTAAGGGGTCAGATAATCTACAGATGTATCTAAGACTCTTACCAGTTACATGTACTTCTGTAGCTTAAAGATAGAAAGGTAGATGATAGATGGCATGAAATGTAAATCTACATATGTGTATGTATATAGATATAGATATAGATACGTGCATATACATATTTTAACTTTAATTAAGCCAAAAATTTTTTTAAAATAACCTGTAGTTAAAAGAGAAGACTAGAAGCATCTGACATCATCAATTTCAGAGAATGTACAACTACCACAAAGTTTTGAAGCATTTTGTTGGAAAATACTTGTGGCAGTCATCCCATTAATGGCTTAACATCATAAAGGCAAGTCATTGCAAGTTAACAGAAATGGTGATGACCAAGAACTCATGAAATATTGAAAAACATTACAAAAGGCAAAAAAGAAGATCTTGAACTTGACTGAAACAATTCAACAGCAAAGTGGCAATCTTATGCTACTATCTATTTTTTATTGAAACAAGCTAAAAAAAAACTTGAAGACATGAACTAGATGATGAGTGTGTATATAATGTGAGTTACTCGAATTTTTAGAAGCTTCATTGTATAGAGAAGTTTGGCATTATTTGTGAATTCCAAAAATACATGTTGGATTATGTTTGTAAACTGGTCTGTTCCTCCTGGCATATTAGATTGTGCTGGATTCAGTGGTTTCACTTTTACTTGATTAAATTATGATTAAGGCTTTGATTGGGCCACGTGGGTAGGATATTGAGTCCCTGCCCCCTTGCTGGGCAGGGACTCAGAGAGAAAACAACATGGCAGAGAACACAGAGTTTGGAGTTTTAATGCTGGAGTTCTGGGAAGTATATACATAGAGAACAAGTTACATGAAGAAAGAGAAAAGGCTCCATTAGACAAGGCAGAGGCCCCAGGAAGAGAGATGAGCCATTCTCCTGATAGTTTCCAGCTGGCCTTGTGGAAAGAGCAGAGCAGCTGAGCCCAGAGAGAAACGAGCCCCGGGATTCAGAGAAGACTTATCCCAGCCTACAGCTGATATCGAAAGGAGCTGCGACCAAGTCCCTAAGAGGAAGAGGAAGCCTGACCACATGCAGACGTCGGCAGCTATCTTGCTCCAACATGTGTCAAGAGACTTTGGTGAGGAAAGTAACTTATGCTTTTTAGCCTGGTAACTAAGCTTCTACCTTTTTAAAAACCAACAGATTTCTGGTATTTTGCATCAGCACCCCTGTGGCTAACTAATGCACTGTATAAATGAATATTCTCAACCTTGGCACTATTAAAGTTTGGGTAAGATATTTCTTCATTCCCACAGGAGATGTCCTGTGCATTGAAGAAAGTTTTCCAATATCCTGGCCTCTACCCACTAGAAACCAGTAACTCGTTCCCAGTTGTGACAACCAAAACCTGTTTCACGCATGGCAAATGTCCCCTGGGATAACAAATTCGTCTGTAGTTGAGAACCACTGTGATAAACCATTTGAAAATGTTTTACTCTGTCAAGCCTCTGTTAATTTTCAAGTAGCAGAAAATTACATTGAATACTTTTATAAGATTTTACATGATGACAGCATTGGTATTGATCAAATTTATTTTTCCTGGAAAAACAGCTCTGTATTGAGACCAGCTCTCTTAAGGAAACATTCATAAAGTCTAGTGAGAGAGTATCAAAAACTGTTGATGTGCTGCAGTTTCACACAAAACACAGTGGGCTGTGATTGGAAAAGCCCAAATCCAGATTGTCTAAAAAGAGTATTTTATTTATGTATAGTATTATTTCCAAATAATAATAATGGTAATGATAAACAGAGATATATTTTATGACTGGTTTAATAACCACTTTTTATCTGTGGCTTAAGTTGATTAAAGGCAAGCTAGATGGTGAGAAAAGTGTAAAATAAATTTTTATCTGTTCAACTGTTCCACACACCCCATTCCTGAACTTCTTGCTAAAAGGAAAGTGTTTGGCTTTTAGTAGTCCGGTATGACACCTGTTTTGAAACCGTGAGACCAAGGAATATTTTTGTTCCATAAAGGGGAGAATAAACAGTTTAAAACCTCTGTGCTTGCTGCAATTTACAGAGGCCTGGGAATCCAAGAAGTCAGTTGCTAGTGCTTATTATGATGCTAATAATTAATCGATCAACATTAATAAATGTTTCGCACAAACTTTGGGCTATGTTGATGTTCGCAAATCAAAAAGCAGGTGGAATTTTCACTATTAAGTCACTAATGAGAAGAAAAAATTATCAAACCTCATTATCTTATCAGATAAAATTCTAAGTAAGTCAGTGGAACCTGAAAACAGCAAAATACTGAGCAGGTACAATGAGGCCCCTTGAGTGATGGGAACATGATAGTGGGGACACAGAAAGCACAGGATGAAAGTTCCTAAAGAGGACAAGGTGAGAATAGGGGATGGTTAACAGGTGACCTTGAACAAAGTGCATTCACCAGGTGGCAGTTTCCTCAGAGAGACCCTGCTGAAACAGAACGGGGACAGCACTGAAAGGAGTCTTCAAGTGGAAGTCTAGGGAGATCTCCTGTATCCTTTGTGAACCTCATTGCATGAAATCATGAAATGACCAGCCCAACTTTATGACAATGACAACCATGATCCAAACGTACTTAATTCTTTGAGACCAACAAGACATCAGCTGTAACAAGTGTGGATGTTCATTATCGTGCTATTCAACTTCATGTGAGCTGCATATACATTCAAGGTTATTGAATATTTTCCTGCAGAAAAAAATGTACTTACATTTTAATAATATTTATCCCACTATTTCATTTATCATTTCCCTAATAAAAATGAGTTAGAACAGCATTTATTGTCTTTATTCCATAAGCATGAGTATTCATTCTTAGATTTGGGTGTATAAATACAGGTGTGCTTCATACTTGGTTACTGCCCTTTTTTCTCACTGAAGGTGTTCAGTAATTATTTGGAAAATGCACTATTAACTTGCTAAAATAAAATATTCTAATTTCCAAAACTCATCTGGCCCTAAGAGTTTCAGACATGGAATTGTGTATCTGTACAAGCTTTAAGACATTACTGGCAACAGTGCTGATAGTGAATTGGATATGGAAGAATGCAAGAGTGGATAGAATGGAAGAATTTGGAATCTGCTAGAATAATCTATGCATGCGATGACAGTACCTTGGTCTAGTGCATTAACCTGCACATAGAACATGGTGGGCAACGAGAGCTGTTTTGGGGTCTGTTGACAACTTGCACCCTATTAAGTGAAAATGTAGCAAGCACTGCTCCTTTTAACAAATGATCTCTTTTAACCCTCAAAACAACTTTATGAAGTAGATATGATTATCCTCGTTTTACAATTGAAACAGCTAAAGCACAGTGGAGTTAATGACTTGCCCAAAGTCACATATTTCACAATATTAATAAGTCAAGAAAGGATTCAAACTCAGGAAATCTGGCTTTGGCATCCTTCACTACACTAGTACATTATACTAATGTAGCATGTGATTAATTTTGTGTTCTGTGCCTTGCACTATAGCTCCTACACAAATATCCTTCTTAGAAAAGGATACCAGTGACCTCAAAATTCTTAAGTCCAATAGACCGTTCTGTCATTATTTCATATTTCTCAGCAGCTTCCAACAAAATTAACCACTCCACCTTCGAAATTCCCCCTATCTTTTTTTTTCTTTTTTTAGTTGTTGGGGCTGGGAATGTACCTGGGGTCTCATATGTGGGAAGGAGGCACTGAACCTTGGAGGCAAATTGGCTCCTCCAGGTTTCTTTAGAGATGTATTTTCTTTCCTTTTATTCTCATTACTCTCAAGTTTAGGCTATATATTAATTTTTTCAATTGCTCAAAGCATACAACTTTGAAGTCATTGAACTGATTTCTTTGCTTTTCTCAATCAGTTATGAAGTTATATTAATTTATCCCTTATGTAATATTCCTTCCTGATTTCTCTTCCATCACACCACTGCTTAT
The DNA here is from genome assembly GCA_026826555.1 of Tolypeutes matacus. Classification (NCBI taxonomy): domain Eukaryota; kingdom Metazoa; phylum Chordata; class Mammalia; order Cingulata; family Chlamyphoridae; genus Tolypeutes; species Tolypeutes matacus. Next base: position 293,467 of record JAKSZT010033105.1, read on the forward strand.
CAATAATAGGAAACTACAGCCACAGCCCTTTCATTCCTATTCAGTAGTCCCAACTAACTCTTTTTCTAACTTTTAGTCTCCTATTCCTTATAATACCAATAGAATCAAATTACCAGCCCTGTCCAGATGCAGAAATCTCCTTTCTGTAGTCAATGGCCCTCAGAATAGGAGAGACTAAGAACTAGGTGACACTCTCATCTAGACAGCTTTAAAAATGAGCAGAATCCAGACTCTGAGTAATGACCATCTCAAAGCTCCCTTTGCCCTCAGAAATGATGGCAGTTAAATGTGCGCTCTGGATCAAAATGGGTCTACCTCACTATTCACACATACTCTAAGGAGCCTCTTGACAGATGAGAAGGGTAAAGAATAAAAATGTGTGAAGTTGCTGATCACTTTGCTTGTATAAGCCACTCTGTGGTGAGCTCCTAGTCTTGACTTATGCTGTGTCTATATGGGCCGTGGGCCCAACTTAGGGTCGACAAACTTAGAAAATAAAAATATAGGCTGCCCAGTTAAAGTTGGATTTCAGAAAAATTATTTGTTTTTTATGTGAAATTCAAATTCAACTGAGCATCCTGTGACTTATTTGGCAATCCTAGCACAAGAATATAAAAAAGATCTCAGTGAAGAAGGAATGAGGTTAATACTTCTCTGTGTTTCTCAACAAATGTCCATGATCAGTTTTATGTGAACCCATATGGAAACTGTCAAATAAGATATTCAAAATGAATTAAATCTTCCCCTATATATTCGAACTAGTAGGCCTAGCATCTTTCCCCACCCTAAAAAATACACTGGTACATGTGAACACCAGGAAATTATCAAAACCTCACCCTCTCTTAGCCACTCTGCAATGACAGTGGCTAAGAGCCCAAACTCTGGAATCAGAAAATCTGGATTTGATATGAGTTCTTCTACTAAGTCTCACCTTTTAACCTATAACTCTTTTTTCTTTATCTCTACAATGAATTTAATAACATAGCCCCTATAGAGTTATTATATATTATAATATATAATATAAAATAATATATATAATAATGTATGTGATACAGTAATATATAATAACAATAATACATAATATATGTAATATATTATACATATAATATTCTGATTCTTTATAATACTGATCACATAATAAGTAGCTACTATATTACCATTTAATTTTTTATAAACTCTATAAATACAAGCTCCCAGGATCTTTCTATTCCTTAAATTCCTAAAGCCTATAATAACTTTATATGATTTATATGATATTGGCAATTGTCTTTCATTAATTTTATCAGTAATTATTGTTTTGAGCCCTCTGTCCCATCATCTGGCATATTTTCTTCAGAGCACTTATTTCTTGCTGAAACTTTCTCCTTTGTTAAATATTTCTTAGTTTATTATCTTTCTCCCCTATCATGAGGTAAGTTCCATGAGATTAGGCTTCTTTTTTATCTTACTTACATTGATTTACTTAGATCAGAGTCTAGTACATACTATTTTCTCAGAAAAATGTTTTTGGTCTAAGTGAATAAACCCAGGGTTCTGAGAACCGATCATTGTGGCTGTTTTAATTTCCTTGCCTGCTCAAGAAAATATCATGTAATGGGTTGGGTTACACAATGGGAATTTATTTTCTTACAGTTTTGAGGCTAAGTCAGAAGTGCAAATCAAGTCCAGTGTAGAGCATATGGCTTTTGGGGGCTGGCTTCCAGCTCTCCTTGGTCCTTAGCTTGTCGCGTGGAAAGGCACATGGCAGCATTTCCTGGTCTCTCCCGTCTCTTCTTGGGTCCATTGATGTTCAGCTTCTGGCTGCTCCCTCTGTGACTTTCTCTCTCTGTGTCTGAATCACATTCTCTTACAAAGGCCTAAGGTAATGGGATTAAGGCCCACCTTAATGGAGGTGGGGCACACTTAACTGAAGTGACCTCATCCAAAAGTCCTAGTTACAATGGGTGCACACCCACAGAATGGATTAAGTTTAGGAACATTTTCTCTGGGTTACCTACAGCTCCAAACCACCACAGTGGGCGTCCTGGAAAAGTGGAAGGAGCTCAAGTTCCAACACTCATAACCTGATAGCACACTATGTCACTTCCACCCCATGTGTGAAATACAGACTAATCTTCCCTTTTCATGTCCCTTACTGGAAGAAGCATCCAAAAGTAAGGAAAAGATGATTTTTAAGACGATGAAAATTTCATTTTCTTTCATTTATTTTGATGGATCTCTTACAGAACTGATAATCTTCAAGGTTTGAGAATTTATTGATGATATAACTGAGGAAATAAAAGGAGGAACTGGACTTAGAAGTAACCAGAAATGGCTAATTAAGGAAAACATAGGCCATAGGGAATGAACCACTGAAAGTTGGGATCCAAATTCCAAAGTTGGGATCCAAAATCCAAGATGGCCAATAGATTCCCTCCACTTTCTCATTGACTCTCAGCCTTACGAAATGTGAACAGTTGTCACCATCCCCCTTTTCCCCTGCTCAGGATGTATATGCTGAACCATATGAAATTTATGATGTTTGGCTATTTTTTGACCTACAAAAAGAGAATTTCATGTAATTTATCCTGTATTAGTTGAATCCCTTCTTGTAGGTTCAGACCAGAGAGTGGAGGGAAGTAGGTGAAGCTGAGAGTATAGAAAGGTTGAGAATAGATTCATAATGAACACTAACCTGTGACAGGTTTTCAGAAGGTGCCTTAAGTTCTTTAACACCCCATAGATGCTGCATATTTATTGGGTCATTCCTGGCATGAAGATGCTCTGCGTTAGCAAAGACAGCACTAACCACAACTTCCAAACGAAAACCTCTGGTACAGGAATACAGGCCCTGTTAACACGTGGATTTAGGGAGAAAGAGGAGGAGATAATGGGGGAGGCCTTTGATCACATCGTCACATATTAGGGAGAGGCACCAACATCACAGATACCATTGATGATATAACATGGCATCTACTAGCAGAAGCCCTTCTATTGTCCTTTCATTCCCTATAAAATATCAGAGAAATTGTCTCTTTTTTAGCATTGCTCAACATAATAATGGGAACAACTGGATGGCAAATTATTTTACCACCATTATTTCTAAGTCCTCTCAAGATGCTGAGGGATAGGATGCAGAGCTGGAGAAGTATTTTTTGTAGGAGATTTGAGAAGATTCAGCCTTTAAGGAAACTCTTTAAGCAGTAATAGTCGGGAGGACAAAATCCAATCTCTTACTGTTATGGAAAGAATTTGAAGTCCATACAATAAAGAATAATTGTCACTAAAGAAAATGTGACAATTTTTTGAAGGACATGACTTCTCATGGCCTGGAAATGGTGACAAAGTCAACTCTTTCACTTCCTTTTCCCCACCCCACAAGAGCTCACCACCCAAGGTGTGCACTTATGTTGGGTATCCTTGGCCAAAGCCAGGGGAGGGCTCAGCACCATCATTGTCACGGTCAGAGCTGCCATCCAAGAGCCATCCATCATGTTGGACACCAGGAGCCCACAAGCTATGAGACAAGCAGGCAAGCTTCACTCAATGAGACCTATGGCCCTCCTCCACCCATATCCCAAAATATAGAAAACAAGGAACTCCTTTCTTTGAATCTGGATTGGGTAACCTCAGTTTTGGAGAACAAATCAGCACGAGACAGGAATCACATCATCAGATACTGGTCAGAGATTCAGTAAGAAGGTCCTCTTCTAAAGCTTAGAATTTCCTTCTTATTAAAAGGATTGTTTTCATTTAGTACTTTAAAAGTTTTATCCAATTGGAACTTAAACATTTGATAGGGCCTCTATTGTGCTGGTCAGTGATGTGGACACACTGTGAACACAAGTTTTAGCTCTTCAGGGCCCTCATCCCTCTTATGGTTGAAGACAGAGCTGTTTGCACAAGTCTATGTTTGAGTTTAGAATTAGAGGGGGTGGTTTGATTTCAGAACTCAGAAGCCAACCTTTCAATCTTCTCTCTTTTTACTGCAAGATTCTGAGAAAGATGCCCTGGAACTGTGGATATTAAATCCTGTGTGAAAGAGAGAGAGAATTTATTTTTTGGAACTGCTGCTGGATTTCTGAAAAGGGAATCATTTATCGGCTCACAACTTGAGTCAATACTGCTTTACAATCTTCTGGGATTTTTTTATCCCTCATTTCCTTCAATCCACCCACTCCAGTTCTGCCCTCACATTTCTGCCCTCCCAGCACTGTTCAGCATCTATGCCCTTCATCCAGACCTTTTCTTGCCTCTGCCCTCCATGGATCTTCCATTCCACTTGACCCAACCCAGGTCCCCCAACCCTGCCTGTGTGTCTCACACCATGTGTTCTTCCACATCTTCTCTCCTGCTCCCACCCTAACTCTTTTCCTCCCTTTTCAGAGGACCATGCGCTCATCCAGGCTGAGTTCTCTCAGACCCCTAACCCATCAGGAGAGTTTATGTTCAACTTTCATGGTGATGAGATTTTTCATGTGGATTTGGAGAAGAAGGAGACACTCTGGCAGTTTGCAGAATTTGGACATTTTGCCAGCTTTGAGACTCAGGCCCCTCCATCCAATGATCTAGGAAAGTCATCTTTCAGATTTGAGAAGCTCTGACTCAAATTTCCTCAGGCGAACAATAGTTGGGTAGAATTCCCAGAGTCTGGTCCCCTTCTTTTCATTTAAATAGAAATCTTTTGGAGGCTAATGTCTGTTTTCACTAACCCAGTCTGAGAAGTGCTGTCAGCAGCTCTAAGAGAAGGTACGCCATGGCCTGCTCATTCATGCTCACTTGGAGAATATGATCCATGTAGGAAAAGCTGTATTTATTATAGGTCAGATGAATAGTAAGACTTCCAAAGTGAAAGGATTAAGGAAGAAGAGGTGGGACTCTGAAGGAAAAGAGCTTAAAATATTCATCTTATAGTATTTACTATGGGGGGGGGCGGATTTGGCTCAAATGGTTGGGCGTCCGTCTGCCATATGGACGGACCTGGGTTCGATCCCTGGGAACTCACCGTAAAATTTAAATAAATAAATAAATAAATAAAAATAAAAATAAATAAATAAAAAGTATTTACTATGTGTGTCCTGCTACAGGTGCTGGCCTTTCTTAGAGAAAAGATCAGTGAAGAAGTTTCCTTTTGAATAGCTTTACAGAGCCAGCAATACTCCAATAGTTCACCTATATGAACACAGCCATTCTCCAGCCCTCTCCAGCCCTTTAGCCATCTGAAGAGAGGGGATGCCATCCCTGATTGCACCATATTCTAACATCTAGTTTAGCTTCCCTATCACCCCTTTCCGTAGCTGTTTCCCCCCATTTTTCACCATTTTTTGTTATCTCTATACCTTACCTCTGGAATGACCTGTAGCATCCTTTTCTGTTATGCAACATTCTGAAAATTCCGTGGGGGCATCTTTTAAGTACTTATTCCTTTATATTTCTCTGAATCACGATTTTTCTGTATACAATAAATGAGGTAGAGTTTTTAGTGTGTCTAAGACAGTTCTTCAGGGATCTGGGAATACATATGATCTCTCCATCCTAAAGGGTCTGAATGTGGAACATACCTTTTAAGATCTGTGATTAATAAAACATATCCAGATTCATTAAGCCTTGATCTCATTCAGAGACCGTCAGGCAATCCAGCTGCATGGTACAGTCCTTACCTGGGAAAACCTAGAGCACAGTTTGTTTGTTGGTAGTGTTCTACTGATAAGTGTGTTCAGAATCTGTTTTTGGTTCTTGCACCTCAGTTCAATGACATATCCTGATCTCCAGTAGAAGAGATTACAAAGCCCAGGATTTGTCTTCTGAGAATGGGTGAGATAGATGGTGAGATATACGGAAGACAAGGTTTGGGGAACAGATGGGAAGGGGATCCACACACATTACAGTTTAAATATCAACCCATTTCAGACTGAATGAGGAATGAGATTGGACACTGAGGACTGGCATTACCAATTTTATTAACCATAGTCCTAGATATCAATGCCAGTACCAGAAGATTATGACTTGCTTTTGGAACCAATTTAAGTGGAAAAACTTAGTGAAGTGGGTAGGGCTCCGGAGACACCCACACTATGGTCAGGGCACATAGCTCATGAGTTTGGCGCCTTGGTAGTGGGCCCTACTTTGGTGTTTGTGCTCCCCAGTGTGACAGAATTGGTGACAGCTGTGATTTCTGTTCACATGCATCTTCTGTCCCTTCTATTTGCACCTATAGCTGGTGCTGGAGTTGGTAGGTATATGTCTGAGAGACTTGAATTTTAGGGCTGTCCATGTGCCACTGGGCTCTGAGCCTCAACGGAGTTGTAGCACCTACTCTCCAGCTCATTGGACTCACCCTGGACAACTAATAGGAAGGTAATGATGGACAGCTTCCATAACAAAGAACCAAGAGAGTCTCCAACCACAAGCAAGAGAGTCCCATCCATCGGCCATATGGGACTCCCGCTCAATTAGAGGTGGAGTGGACATCATCATCCCAGAATTCACAGGATTGAGGAAAGAACTACTGACTAGAGTGCACTTACTGATATTCTACAATATGCCAGTAATTTACTAAGGTATGATGAGAAGAGAAATGGGAGAAAATAACAGATCATGGGTCCCAGGTAAAGAGGAAGGGGCTGAATAGTGATAAAGACAGCTGATTTACAGACTAAATTCCCCATTACAGACTGCATAAGCTCAGGTTTTACTTGCATGGTGTTCCAGGCAGCGGGGGAAGAAGACAAGAACAGGGGGCAAAGAAGGCAAGAGCAGGTGTCAAAAGGCAAGAGAGGGCTGGTTCTGCCTTTGCACTTGCTTTTTGAACCATTAATTATTTCTTCCCTTTGTTAATGACAGGGGAAGAGTCCCAGCTGTTTGCTGTTTTGATTGATTACCCTACTCATCAATCCCTTGGGAGGGCCCAATGATAAGGCCCCTGGAGAATATCTGGGGGTTCTCTTGGTTCCAGAGGAAATCTCGTAAATGAATGGGGTTCTGGCAAAGGTCTTCTGCCAGCCATCTTGGGGATACAATGTCCACATGGGCTTTCCTGCCAGGTAGCACATCTGTCTATTGATTCCCTATTTTACTAGCCTGCCTTATCTTCTCCCCCCACTCAGAGAGTTTACACCTTTATTCTTAAAGGTGTGCCGAAGGACAACGTCTATTCTGTAATTACTTCCTGCTGGTTAGGGGTAGGAGGCACTACCTGAGAAGGTGTAAAACCCTCCTGCTATTCTATCACGTTTGGAGGTGGATTTGGCATCCTGGGTGAAGCTGGATAAAATCACCCTATGGCTAACAATATGTTAATTCTGGAAGAAAGAAAACTAATTAGAATTTTGAGGATATATGGTCCCACTAAGAGGATACTGGACCACAAAAGTAAAAAAGGTAAGGTGCCTGCAAGGGCTGCATCTTCCTGAAGTTGGTGGGAAACTATTCTTCTTTCAGTTATTTTATTTTGTAGGTTAACCCTAGGGAGAGGTTGCAATAGGCAATGGGGTTTGGTATAATTTATCAATCCCAGTTACTATGGTAGAGGAGAGGAATGAGAAGAAGCATTACTCTTTAAGTTAAACTACAGGAAATGAAAACAGACAAGATATCTTTAGGGTGTCGGGCTAAAGATACAGACACTACTTAGCTTTGTATCTTGAAGATATATTTCAGACTGTCCAATGACTGGGACTCATTTGTCCCATCAGGTGCTTCTGGTGAGCTGGCACTTAATTGGGCAGCTGGCTTCACTCAGGATAAGTGCACACAGCTGGCAATCACTTGACCTTTAATAGCTTTGGGATGATGAGATCAGAGCTACAGGGTAAGGTACCTTCCATCTTGGCTCTAATTGAGAGTGAGGTTGTTTTCTTGCCAAATTTCGATCAGAACTTGTTCTCCAGTTCCTGGGTGAGGAAAGGTTGTCGATGGACCATCTCAAAGTATCTAAGCTGAAGTGGGTCCTAGCCACCTCATTTGCTGTTTCCCTTCTGGTGGGAAATCTTAGCAGTGGCAGGATGGCATGTGGGTTTGCCAGTCCTCTCCAGGGTATGAGTGGGACAGGTTCTAGAATAAGGGCTAGGAGGGAGACGTGGGTTAAACATGTCTTTCACCTGGTGTGGGGTGAAGACTGAGAGGTTGCCCCCAAGGTAATTAGGTGGCTTTTTTTTAAATTAAAAATACTGTTGCACCCACTGCTCTCAAGTAAGGTGCCCATTTTTATTTTATACGTACATTTGTTAACTATTTAGAAAATGAAGTTTACCAGGACTTCTAACGTTTTCAAAATCCCTCTGCATATGATTTAGAATAGAAAAGATACTACCATAATATCAGGTATATATCTAGAATAGGAGAGTTATAGGTGCAGTACTTAATATTAATAAATGCACTACCCAATGCATAAGTTTTTCTTTGAGCTTTAAGTTCCAGGTTCAATATCTTACATGTTATGTCTCCATGGGAGCAGGCCATAATGCCGATTGTGTTTAAGCTCTACATACATCACTCTGGAAATCATTATGTCCTCCACACAGCCAGCATGCTGCAGCACCATTGACACTAGGGAGAATCTAGGAAGGGAGTCTCCATTATTCCACTGGCCTGGTGCATAGCATGCTTTGGCACAACGAAACAGTGCCAGTCGGGAGGCGATATCCATAGCACATCTGACTACATTGAGCCATTGTTGTTTGCTGCAACATAGTGTCCATCCACTTCAGGAGCACAACCAGAGATGCTGTAGATATCTTTGTTGTCTTAGGGGTCAGTGACCAACCGAGCCATTAACTCAAATGGAGAGGCAACCTGCAGTGTATTGAAGGCCTGGTTTGAACACACACGAGTTTGGCAATGCTGAAGTCTATCTCTTGATTTTTATAGACTTTTTAAACACTTCCAATGAAATGTATACCTTTACAATAGTAGGATTAGGCTAAACCTACCCAATTATAATCTCAGTTATTAACCTTCTGCTGTTTTATAATATGAAGGCATCTATACATTGATCTTAAATATTAGTTACAATTTCTAGTAAGTTTGTACTTTGAGTTGTATTGGGTACCTTTATTAATTAAGCCACAAGAGTTTTATTAGTAAAAACTTTCTAAGTTTTTCTGCTTTTCTAACAGTTGAACCAATTCCACTTGTGATTTATACATTAATCCACTCGTAAGACAGCATTGACATTTCAAGGCTCATTTTCAGGTTACTTTTCACTGTTATCCAATTTGTAACAGGTGAAACCCACATTTGATTTCCTAGGCACAAGAAACCTAACAAATTTAAACATATTTCAAAGTAGAACAGAAAGTTAAGCACAGAGAAAACAGAAGAGAGAATTTTATACACTTAGCATTTCTAGGAACTTTTTGATCTGAATTGATGACACATGAGGTTTCTTATTTTCCAGGAGAGTTTTAGTAACTGGTCGGGATCTTGATCCCTATTCACACCCTTTATCAGGCACAACTGAGTTTAAAACTTAGAAGGCTGTCTCCAAAAGGGCGTTACTGGCAGTTTGAGGTGTATTTCCTCGTTATTTTTAAGGAGACATGACATGAGTTTTCTGGCCCTCAGATCTACCTGTCCTCCTCTCTTACACTGTTTAACTGGAATTCAGGGCCCCAGGCTGCTCTTGGCTATATTGTGGCTATGTAAACCAGCTGTAGGCAAATTTTCCTGATCTCTGAGAAGACACTCCTATGGAGAATCTGCTCGTAGGCTATAGACCATGCTCAGTATTCAAGGAAGAATGAAGATGTGCTTTTTAGTAGACTGATCTGGCCTTTCAGAGTCCAAGTCTGACTTAAACCTTCACCACTCCAAATAATTTGGAGCTGATGCTCTGGTCTCAGTGTCCTAAGAATTTAATCCAGACCCCTGCCAACGGGTATCCCCATTGTCGACTAGGTCTTTAGGGATGTCTGAAAACTCCAAAGTTCAGACCAAAGTGCCTGTGAGACGGTCAAATTCAGGTGACAGCCCCGGACCTAGCCAGCTGCAGGCAGATGGCTGTTGGCACCAACAAGGCGGCCCCCATCTCCACACATCCTTGGGTCTGTGTCCAAAGGTAGCTGATAAACTTAGCTTGTACCAGCTAAACAATCCTAGGGTCGAGGACAGTTGAGGAACAATAACATAGTATGTTATATAATCTAATTGACATGTTATATAACCTGGTTGACGTGTTATGCTTACCATTGTATCAATATGTTATTGCATGCCAAGAATGAGACAATAAAAACCAACAGGGCAGCCCGAAGGCTGATGATTGTCTGCCACATGGCTGCTGCCTGCTGCCTGGTATGGAACATTATACTTCTCCTCCTTGTGTATTCTTTCGCTTGCCACCCTTGTGAGTCCTTTCTTGGATGCAGTTAACAATTGTCATAGTCAACAGGATAAGGATTCGCCCAGCACATCTACCACACCTGCTAAGGAGAAGGTAGGTAGTATGGGCCCTGTGTGGCCGGCCACCTGTATGTGGACCGGGATGGCAGAGTGGCTGTGCTGCTGGTGTGCTTGCCCTGCAGAGATTCCAGATAACACACCAGCTGCTTTACTACGTGTTCTGCAGCAAGCCGAGCCCCTGTTGGGGGATATGAAACCAAAAGCGGCAGCTGACTGGGTAGGATGGGTGTGCCTGTCCTTGCTTCGTGATACTACTCAGGAAACGCTGAAGCATCAAGCAACTGTAGGAGGTGGAACAGTTACGTGATCAAATACAATACCTGTAAGCAGCAGCAAGAGCATCGGAATGAGTCAGTAGACAGTAGTTCTGAGGATGAAGTTAAGGGAGGATCTATAAAGCAAGCCCACCCGGTTGTTACTCAGAAGATGAAACATGACCAGGACATGAGGCAGGTAGGGGCTCCCATGGGGCAGCCCCATGTAGTCCAGCAAACCGTGTACCATCCCTACATGCAGGTAGAGCTGGTTGAATTGGGGCAGCGATTTCGGCAGAAGCCATGAGAACCCATAGCTGTGTGGCTGCTCTGGTTGTGGGATGCTGGGGTGGATGGCATTTTGTGTTCTGGAACAGAGATTGAGAAACTGGCATCTCTAACAAGCCATCCACTGTTAGGACAACGACTGTTGAATGTGCAGTGCCATTCAACTTGAAGAAATCCTAACTATCCCCTGATGGAATGCCTGCAGACCACAATCTGCACTGTGTGGCGGGATCCCAGTGAGTTACCAGATGTAGTGAGTCAATGGGTGTTGGGAAAGATGCTGAGAGCCTGAGCATAAAGGGTTAAGCATTTGGAAAGAATGCTTGCTGGCAGAGAAACATTAGTAAATGTCTCCAAAGACACTGTATACTGCAGACATCAGCAGAAGGAAGCAGAGCGGAATGTAATCACCACGAAGAAGTTATTGTATGAATTCCTAAGAAAGATTATCTAGAAATACAGAAACCAGCAGCGCTCTTACGTACCAAGTAGAGGAACTAGCAAAGGATGCCCTACTTTGGTTATCAGCCCAGTAGTATAAAAGCAGCTTCAACTTAAATAAATTTGCCTGCATTCCACATAGAGTGAGGTCCCCTGATCCCAATCTTTCTTTGGATCATTCCCGGCATTGTCTAACTCCACGTTGAATTACAACAGATGGGCAACCTACGCTGACTCAGTGCAAGTAGTCAATTGATGGGCATGCATAATGTTGTGTTTAATCCTGGTAATCAAGGACCGGATGTGGAACAGTTTATGAGCCAAATGAGAGGTCTTTAGTGCAGCATGCAATGTCCCCATCGTTTGGTTCCCTGATGACAATTCTCACCCCATATATTGGTTGACCAGTGCATGAAATGATAGCCATGATGGGCAGCTCAGGACAGGTAAACCCGTCCCGTGTCTACTGAAGGAAGGGATCGTTTCACACCTAGGAGGGCGGCAAAGCCAAAGGGACAGAACTCTCGAAGGGGGCCGATTAAGGTGATGTACATGCAGATGTGGAATGATTTGTTGGCTGCTGGAGTAGACCGGGCCAAGGAAGATGGGAAGCCAAATATGGTCCTATTGGATCTTTGGCACCAGTTAGAGCCAACACAGGTGCAATGTGCAGAGGAAAAAGTAGATACAGGCAGTTGCTCAATTGCGTGATTATTTGACAAATACCCCAGAGGGACCCCCCAAGCCAGCATTTACCTTTACATAGGATGAAGGTAAAGGAGTCTGAGATGGGGACCCTCAGAAATACTGGAGGCCTTTCATGAACTAGCCATCCCTTTGTCCCCACAAAATGTTCAGTGAGTTGTTGTCCTAGTGGACACAAGAGCTGAATGTACACTCCTATATGGAAAGCCTGGAACATTCCCGGGTATGTACACCTATGTAGATGGATATGTATAAACAGGCTAGGGGTCCTTACAGGCTGTCCAGATGAAGGCAATCTTGGGAATTGGTCACCTACCTCCCCGGGAATTTTGAATGTGCATCTCCTCCATTCTGGAGTATATACCTGCGCAGATGTGCTGTGTAATGTTACCTTGCAAACTGCTATTGGAGAGTTCCCTTTGCTTGTCTGAGAGGTTAAGCCTGTAGTGTGGGGGACATGCTCATCATCTGCCCTTGACCTTACTGGAGCCTCGCAGGACCATTATGATAAAGCAGTATATATTACCCGGTGGACATGATGAAATCACTGCTACATTAAGGAACTGGCTAAAGTTCATATTCTCTGGGAGGCACACAGCCCCTTCAATGCTCCAGAATGGCCTGTGCACAAGCTGGATGGGACTTGCCATATGAATGTTGATTACCGAGAGTTGAACAAGATGGTTCCTTTCCTCCATGATGCTGTGCCCTCTACTTTGTTTTTTGTTTTTTTTTTTTACTTACCAAAGTGTTTCTATGTACCATGCCCTCTACTTTGGATCTCATGGACACATTGACTCTTACCTTAGGGACATATCATTTTGTTTTGGACCTGGCAAATGCATTCTTTTCCATTGGTATCACCGACACTGCACAGGATCAGTTTGCCTTCACATGGGAAGGACATCAATGGGCTTTTACAGTTTTGCAGTCGGGATATAGTCATAGCCCCACCATCTGTCATAGCTTAGTGGCTAAGGTCTTAGAACAATGGAAGCACTCGGGGACAATACAATTGTTTCTTTATGTTGATGATGTTATGTTAACCTCTGATTCTCTTGCAGATTTGGAAGTGGTGGTGCCCACATTGATTGCTCATCTTCAGGAGCGAGGATGGGTGATAAATCAGGACAAGTTTCAAGAACCTGGCTTATCTGTCAAATTATTGGGTATTGTGTGGTCGGGTAAGACAAAAGTAATCCCAGAAACATTGTTGATAAAAACAAGCCTTTCCCGCCCCACTATTGTGCGACACCTAGGGGTTTTTTTGGGTCTTTTGGGGGTATTGGCGAGTTTTGTGCCACAATTGGCTCGGTTTTGTAGCTGCTGTATAAGTTGACCTGAAAGGGGGTCACCTGGGACTGGACAGATGAAGCCAAGATGGTATTTGAGGCTGCCAAGTGGGCGATTAAACAGGCCCAGCCTCTCCTGGTGACAGACCCTTGTCAACCATTTGAATTAGTTGTGCATATCACAGAGGAGGGGTGTGGTTAGGGTCTATGGCAACGTAAGGAATGACTCCTTCAGCCAATTGGATTTTGGAGCTAACTGTGGAAATAAACAGAAAAACATTATAGTTTGATCGAAAAGCAATTAGCCGCTGTATGTGCCATGGCCCAGAGTACTGAAACTATAACTCGAGAAGCCCCAGTGAAAATAATCCCCACCTACCCCATCAAAGGCTAGATACAAAACTGGATAGCCCAGCCTTGTAGTGGAGTGGTTCAAACAGCAACCCTTGCTAAGTGGGGTGCATACTTAGAGCAGTGAAGCACTTTTGCTTCCAGTCCTCTAAGTAAAGAACTGCAACAGGTTTTGGGACTCCTAACATATGCAGGAACATTTAGTCCCGAGGCAGAAGTAAACCCCATCCAGGATGCCCAATCCCCTTTTAAGGCTGGGGAAGGGACAGTCCCAGTCTGCATGGTATACAGATGGGGCCAGTTGAGGCCAGTCTGCTCATTGGACGGCTGTAGCCATCCAACCTAAAACTGACACCATATGATATGAAATGGGCTATGGTCAAAGTAGCCAATGGGCTGAATTAAGGGCTGTGTGGCTCATTGTAGGGAAGGAAGAAAGCCCTTTAACTCTTTGTACTGATAGTTGGCTGATTTAAAGGCCTTACAGTGTGGTTACCAGAGTGGAAACAAATGGATTGGCTCATGGCCCATAGACCTATATGGGGAAGAGCCATGTGGGAAGACCTCTGGGAATGGGGGCTTTCAAAAGAAGTTATGATATTTCATGTGGCCGCTCACTGCCCACTGGCTTGTCCTGGAAATGATGAAGCAGATTAGTTAACGAAATTAACCCTGAAGGTAACAAGTGTGCAGGACACTGTCACATGGTTGCATTATCAGTTGATGCATACAGGAGTCACCACCATGTCAAAAGCTACCTATTTATGGGGCTTGAAAGTAGGAATGAAAGACCTATGGGAGGCATGTAGAGGATGCCCACAATGCTCTCTCAGGCGTGAACGGCCTTTGCCATGTATCATAGGACAGATTGAGCCTGGCCAAGTCCCCTTGACTCGGTGACAGGTGGATTATGTAGGGCCACTGCCTTTGAACGAGCAGTGTCGATATATATTCACAGTCATGGATAGTGCCTCCGATATGTTATTTGTCTACCTCACTGCCCAAGCAATGCAGATCAGCACGATTCATGCTTTAGGGCAACTGTGTGCCCTGTATGGCCATCCATGGAAATTGAAAGGGATCGGAGTACCCACTTTTGTGGGCAACACGTGAAACTATGGGCCCATTAATAGGGGATTCAATGGAACTTTCATATCCCCTATAATCCTTTAGCAGTGGTTATGATTGAGAGATACAATGGATTATTAAAAACTGGATTACGGGCAATATCTAAATGTACTGAACAAAAGAGGGATCCCCACCAACAGGCAGGGGAGATCCCCATACATATGTGTAATGTTACTCAGAATGTTACAGGTGGCTCCCATTGGTGGAATGGTCTGCCATATACAGGTACAAAACCCACAGACCAGCTGCCCAAGGGATATTTGTGGGTTTGTGGATCCCACCAGTGGCCATACCTTCCTGCTGATTGGACAGGGTGATGTACATGGGGAAACCCCTTGATGCCGGGGCAGATCTTCTCCACCTTGCCCTAGTTACCCCAGAACTGGGAAACTGTATATCACAGATGGCACAGAATCTGGCGAGCCCCGTGGTGGTTCTACCCGTTAGCTATACTTAGTCCTGGAGGCGCGGCCATTAAAGAAGAATTAGATGTAGAAGCCTTAGCACGGCACACTGTGCAAACTTTAAATGCTTCTGAGTATGCGATTGCCCAGTTAACAGAGGAAACTGATCTGATCCACCACATTGTGTTACCAAACCTCATGGTTGGGGGGAATGGATGTGGCTCAAACAGTTGGGTGTCCATCTCCCATATGGAGGGACCTGGGTTTGATCCCCGGGATCTCCTGGTAAAAATAAAAATTAAAAATTAAAAAAACCCTCCATGGCCCTAGATTTACTTACTGCAGCCCAAGAGGGCACATGTGCATTGATACATACCAAATGCTGTGTGTACATTCTCCATCATAAAGAATCCATACATGCCGCTCTAAAGGACATGAATCGTGAGGTCCAGCAAATCCAACAATTACAAGCTGACCCAGAATGGGACTGGTGGAACTCCCTAGGAACCTGGAAATGGGGATTAGAAGGCACCCTCATCGGGATGGGATGTATACTGTCTATTTGTTGCTGCATATATTGCTGTTGTGGTATATGGCTGCAGTGTACCCCCACTATTTCCAGGACCATCACCTTCAGGGGTGGAGTGTGAGCCGGTCAAATTCAGGTGATGGCCTCGGCCCTAGCCAGCTGCAGGCAGCTGGCTGTTGGCACCAACAAGGCAGCCCCCATCTCCACACATCCTTGGGCCTGTGTCCAAAGGTAGCTGATAAAGCTAGCTTGTCACAACTGTTCTCTAAACAATCCTAGGTTTCAGAACAATAACATAGTATGTTATATAATCTAATGGACATGTTATATAACCTGATTGACATGTTATGCTTACCATTATATCGATATATTATTGCATGCCAAGAATGAGACAATAAAAACCAACAGGGCAGCCCGAGAGCTGATTGTTTGCCACAAGGCTGCTGCCTGCTGCCTGGTATGGACCGTTATACTTCTCCAACTCATGTGTTTTTTCACCTGTCCCCCTCACAAGTCCCTTTCTTGGACGCAGTTAACAGTGCCCAAGCCAAAATATTGGTGGGAGACCTTGGGAGCAGTTGCCCGAATCGAAGTGCCTCAGCTGAGTCTCATGGGACTTTAGGCTGCCCTCTGAATGGAAGGGCTCAAGGCTCATGTTTGGGGATGTTCAGAGTTTACTGCTCTGGTTCTCAGTGCCCCTGGCATTCCAGGGTCCAAGACTGAATGCACTGTTAGCCAAACAGAAGCTCCTGAGCTAAATCTCAGGGGACATTTGGCTGCTCTGTGTCCTGACTCCCCAGGAATCACAGAGCCCCTGCTGCTGGGCATTTCTAGGGCCATTCTGGACTTGGGAGTCAGACCAAATAGATTTCAATTGGTTTCCAAGCCGAATATTGCTCCTTCTTGGAGAAGGGGCAAAAAAACTTCTTCCAAAGAGAATAAAACAAAACCAGTATAAACAAGGGCAGCAAGATCTTATAAAATTTATTAATAAATCGAAATTTTCTGTACCTGTGGTTTAAAAAGCAGAGCCAAATTGTGAAAGAATTTCATATAGAATCAGCATAGTGTTTCTTTTACATGGCTCCAATTTTTCTGTTTATAAAATAAAATACATTTACATTAGATAATATCCTTCAATGCAGACAAGTATGGAATAAAAAAACAAAAGCTAAATTCTTATCTTACCATGTAAGAAAGCTTTTCTCTTAATGGACCATTTTTCTTAGTGCCAGTGTAGGTCTGCAGAAAAATTGTACAGAAAGCTCAGAGTTCCCATATACCTTCTACTCCCCTATCCACCTCTAGTTATTCCTATTTTAACACATGGCACATTTGTTAACTGAAGTCTATTATTCTTTTTTTTTTTTAAAGATTTTATTTATTTATTCATTCATTTATCCCCCCCTTGCTGCTTGCACTCGCCGGGTCAGCCAACCACGCCGTGGGGGCGGGCTTGCCTTCACCAGGAGGCCCCGGGAACCGAACCCGGGGCCTCCCACATGGTAAACGGGAGCCCCACTGATTGAGCCACAGCCGCTTCCCTGAAGTCTATTATTCTTAACTGAAGTCTATGGTTTACTTTAGGAGTCACTGTGTTGCACAGTTCAGGGGATTTGACAAATACATAATGTCGTGTATCTACCACTACGATATCATACAGAATGCTTTTTCTGCCCTAAAACTGTTCTGTGCTCCACCTAGGCATCCCTCCTTTGCTTCTTCTGACCTCTGACAATCTCTCATCTTTTTATTGTCTCTATAGCTGTGCCTTTTTCAGAATATCATAAAGTTGGAACCAGACAGTATATAACCTTTTCAGACTGGCTTCTTACACTTAACAAAGTGATTCATGCATTTCTTTTCATTTCTTGATAACTCATTTCTTTTGATGTCTGAATAATATTCCATTGTATGGATGTACCACTCTTTCTTTATTCATTCACCTAGTGAAGGACACCTTATATGCTTCCATTCTCTGGCAAATATAAGTAAAGCTACTCTAAACATTTGTGTGTAGGTTTTTGCATGGATTTACTTTTTCAATTCATTTGGGTAAACACCTGAGAGTGACTGGGGGATCGTGTAATACACCTATGTTTAGCTTTGAGGGAAACGACCAGATTGTCTTCCAAAATGATGGTACCATTTTGCCTTCCCACCAACAATGAATGAGATCCTTCTTGCTCCAGATCCTCACCAGTATTTGGTGTTTTCAGTGTTTTTGATTCTAGCCAGAAAGCCCCTCTTTAAAAAAGTCATTTTTGAAATAATTACAGATTTTCGGGATATTGCAAAGAGAGTACAGAGAGGACCTATGTGCCTTTCACCCAGTTTGTACAAATGGTTATATCATAAGTAACTTTAGCACAATATGAAAACCTTGGAACTGATATGGCTACAATGTATGTGTAAGCATCAACCACAATGAAGTCCAGAACTCTTCCATTGCATCAGAGGTCTCCCTGGTGATACCCCTTTGTAGTCGTTATCCCCACTTTTCCATGTCTCTAAAACTGTTAATGCCTAAAACGTTCTCTGGCTCTATAATTTTGCCATTTCAAGAATGATATATAAACGAAATTATACAGTATATGAGCTTTTGAGATTGGCTCTTTTCACTCACCATAATATCCTTGATGAGTGTGGTGAGGGATTTTCCACACTATGGATGTTCCACTGTCTATTGACTTCTTTACCTACAGAAGTGTGTGTGTGTGTATATATATATATATATACACACACATATATATATATTTAATTTAAAAAAAATTTTAGAAGATACTTAGATTACATAGATGTTACACAAAAAATATAGGGATTCCCAGTGCCTCACCTCCCACACCTCCCACAACCTCCCACATAAACATCTTTCATTAGTGTAGGCACATTAATTGCAATTGATAAACACATCCTGGGGTTTTGCCGAAAAGCATGGATGATAGTTCACATTGTAGTCCACACTCTCTCCTACACAGTTCTGCATGTTATATGATGATATAAATTGGCCTATATCTGTCATTGCAATGCCACTCAGGACAATTTCCAAGTCCCCAAAAGCTCCTGTATTACCACTGCTTTTCCATCTCCCTATACCCAGAGCCTCCAGGAGCGACTGGCTCCACATCAGTCTTGTAATTTCTTCCATTGCTTGAATCACAATATGTCTATAATAGAATACCAATAAGTCCACTCTAGTCCATAGGTCTTCCCCCCATCCTGAGGAGTCAGGGATTGTGATGTCCATTCCACCTCCAAATGAGAGGGGGTTTATATCCCATGGGAAGATGGATGGGCTTATCCTGCCTGCAGCTGCACTCTCTCCATTCCCTGGGATGGCCGTTGTCCATCATCATCTCCCCGCCATGTGTCCTGGGTGAGTCCAATGAGCTGTAGAGTAAGAGTTGCAGCTCCACCGAGGTTCTGGGCCCAGCTGGCACATGGACAGCCCAAAGACTCAAGTCTCTGGATGTACACCTACAAACTCCAGCACCAAGTATAGGTTTGAATAGAAGGGACAGATGAGCCATGTGCAGGGAAGACATAGTTGCTTCCATTTCTGTCACTCTCAGGACCACAAAGTAGGGCCCACTGGCAAGGCACCAAACTCTGGAACTACCCACCCTGACATATTTCCTGGGTGTCTCCAGAGCCCTTGGGAACCCCACTATTTGGGGTGATGTCCACTTTGGAATTCTATGAGATTCTGCTTAGATGTGCATAAGCATTACCTCTGGGATGACCTCCTGACTCATTTTAAAGTCTCTTAGCCATATAAACTCATTTGTCTTTACCTTTTCCCCCTTTCATTCAAGGTCTTTTTCCCGGGAGTCATGTCCCATGCTGGGACAATGGTAATGCATTGATATGCTGAGTTTGGCTTAGAGAGAGGCCACATTTGAGCAACAAGGTGGCTTTCAGGAGGCAACCCTTAGGCACCCCATAACAATAGTCTAAGTTTCAATTTCAAGAGCAAAGACTCATAATGCTAGTCATCAATATCATGGGCCCATCAGTGGATTATCTTCCTTTACCAGTCACTACCACTGCCCTTGGGTGACTGTTGCTGCCCCCTTAGAGAATGTGGCAGAGCTCTCCAGGATGGGAATTCAGTATTTTCTCATCTATTGAGTGATTCTGCACCCACTGTGACAATGCCCGTGAACATTTGAAAATATGAACATTTTTATATGCCTTATATTTATGCTCAGGTGAACTTCCTCCCACGCATCCCCCATCCCTGACACCCCACACCAACAATCCTCCCTCATCCCAATTGTAACCCTTCTGTGATCCAAAGCTTCTTCAATGATGAAGCCATTACAATAATAGGAAAATGAAACAATAATGATAAGTTTTAATGTAAGAGATAAAATACATAAAAATATTTAAAAAGACTAAAAATAAAATTAAGAGATTGGGATATTAAAAAAATGAAAAATACAAAAAAAAATTTTTTTGACCTTTTCCCTTTCATCACTGCAATATCTGGTGTCTAGTCTGTACCAAGGCACCTTCCCCCTCTTACTTCCTGGTGTCTCACAATTTTTCATTTTGTTTTCAAAGAAGTTTTAGGTCACAGGAAAGTCACATACAGAATACAAGAGACTCTCATATACCCAACATCCTCCCCTTTTCTTCCCCCCCCTCCATATTAATACCTTTTTATATGTGGATGGTACCTTTGTTGTAACAGATACAGAAATAGTGAAACATAGCTACTAAACATTGCCAATGGTTTACACTATGGTGTAAATTTTAGGCCATATACTTTTATAAATTTTGATTATATTTACCATGTCCTGTGTCCATCACTGTATGGTAATGAAGAACATTTCCACTGACCACTAAATACCCCCTGTTTGATCTATTCTATTCCTCCCACCCCATCCCCTCAGGGCCCACGATGACCCCTGGCTTGACTCGTTGGGTGACAAGATTCATAGTTACATTCAACAAGAGCTCTTGACACACTGGATTGTCCTCCCCTATTAGGAACCACCCTTGCTCTTGAGAGACTCCCACATGTCTATTTCAGAACAAATCAGTCCTCCTGAGGATGGGAGTCCAACTCCTTCCCACTCATTATTTGGGTCTCACAGTTGGACTCCCATCTTTGGGAGGACCAATTTGTTCAGAAATAGACAGAAGTATATTTTTAATGTGTCTAATTTTAGGTTATTACAAATAAACCTGCTAGGAACATTTGTGTCAGGTTTATGTGTCAACAAAAGTTTTCATTTCTCATTGATAAGTGTAATTATATTCCTGGGTGATGTGGTAAGAGTGTGCTTAGTTTTCCAGAAGAGCTATACAATTTTACATTCACATCATCCAGGTGTGAGTGGTTCAGTTTTTCAACCTCCTCAAGGGCATTCGGCATTGTCAGTATTTTTTATATTGTAGCTGTTCTACAAAGCATGTAGTGATATCTTATCATGTTCTTAATTTGCATTGCTCTAATTGTTAGCGATGCTGAACATCTATTGTTCTTATCTGCCATCTGTATATCCTCTTTGATAAAATGCTAATTGTGTTTTGCCTATTTTGTAATTATTGTGTATTGTTGTATTTTTACTGTGGAGTTTTGCGATTGCTTTAAATAGACTAGATACATGCGCTTTGTGAAATATATGGTTTGTGAACATTTTCTTCCTGTTTTTAGCTCATCTTTTCATCCTCTTCACAGGGTTTTCCCAAAAAAGAGTTTAAATTTTGGTAAAGACCCACTTATTGATGTTTTCTTTTGTGGATCATGCTTTTTGTGTCATGTCCAAGATTTCTTCACCAATTCCTAGGTCCCAAAGATTTTCTCCTACATTTTCTTTAAAAATATTTAGATTTTCATATTTTACATTTAACTTTTTAATATATTTTTAGTGAATTTGGGTAGAAGGTGTGAAAATTAGATTGGACTTCTTTCTCTCTCTCTCTCTCTCTCTCTCTCTCTCTCTCTCTCTCCCCTTGCCTTTTTATAACCACTTAATCCAACACCATTGTTTAAAAATAGTATTCTCCCTCCACTGAATTCCTTTGCACCCTTGTCTAAAATGAATTGGAAATAAAAAACGAAGAAAAAAAAATGAACTGGATCTACTCCATGGGTGTATTGCTGGATTCTCTATACCATTCCATTGGATCATTGCATCTATCCTTCTGGAAATATCAATATGTCTTGATTAGTGCAGCTTTATGAAAGATTAAATTGGTTACAGTGATTTTTCCAACATTATTTTTCATCAAATTCGTTTCACTTTATCCAGATCCTTTGCATTTCCATATAAATTTTAGACTATCCTTGTATATATCCACTAAAATTTGGGGGAAAATGTTGGGGAAAGTTGGTCTCAATTTCTCTTTCTTAAGTCAGTAGCAAACATTGGCCTCATGTGGCATCCCCAAGCTTCAGGGTCCATATCCTATAGATGGGCAACCAGGCCATACCTTCAATCTTGAAAATTTTATCTTGTGCCTAATATATCATTTCACATTCAATTACCAAGTTCAGGAACCTAGGAAAATCACCTTTCAGATCTGAGAGCCTCCTGACTTAAATTTCATCAGGCAGGGAAGCGGCTGTGGCTCAATCAGTAGGGCTCCCGTTTACCATATGGGAGGCCCCGGGTTCTGTTCCCGGGGCCTCCTGGTGAAGGCAAGCCCGCCCACACAGCGTGGTTAGCTGACCCAGCGAGCACAAGCAGCAAGGGGGGGATGAATGAATAAATAAATAAAATCTTTAAAAAACAAAACAAAACAAAAAATTTCATCAGGCAAGTCGTCAGTTGGGTAGCATTCCCAGAGTCTGGCCCTCTTCTTTTCATTTAAATAGAAATCCCTAGGAGGGCAATGCCTCTTTTTACTCCCCCAGTCTGAGAAGTAGTGTCAGGAACTCTAAGAGAAGGTAAACCATGGCCTGCTCATTCATGTTCACTTGGAGAATCAGATTCATGTTGGAAAAGCTGTATTCACTAAGGTCAGATGAATAGTGAGACTTCCAAAGTGAAAGGATTAAGGGAGAAGAGGTGGGAATCTGAAGGAAAGGAGCTAAAATATTCATCTTAAACTATTTACTATGTCCTACTACAGGTGCTGGCCTTTCTTAGAGAGAAGATTGAGGAGGAAGTTTCCTTTTTAATAGCTTTACAAAGACAGCAATACTCCAGTGGTTCACCTAAATGAAAACAGCCATTCTTCAGCAATCTCCAGCCCTTTAGCCACCTTTAGAGAGGCAATGCTGCCCCTGATTGCTCCATTCTCTAACATCTAGTTGGGCTTCCTGTCCATCACCCCTTCCTGTAGCTGTTTCCTTCCATTTTCCACCATTTTTTTATTATCTCCATATCATGCCTCTGGAATGACCCATAGGATCCTTTTCTTCTCCAGAACCTTGTCGACATTCCATGAGGCATCTTTTGTATACATATTCCTTGGAATTTCTTTCAACTGTGATTTTTCTGTATACAATAAACTAGGTAGAGTTTTCAGTGTGTCTGAGACAGTCCTTCAGGGATGTGGGAATACATATGATCTCTCCATCCAAAGAGTATATCTTATAAGATCTGGGATTAATAAAATATATCCAAGTTCATTAAGACTTGATCTCATTCAGAGAAACTTCATATCATCCAGCTGCTGTGGTCCAGTCCTGATCTGGAAAATCCTTGAGCAGTTTGTTTTTTGGGAGTGCTCTACTAATGGGTGGATTCAGAATCTGTTTTTGGTTCTTTCACCTCAGTCATTGAGATACCTGATCTTCAGTAGAGAGACTTACAAAGCCCAGGATTTGACCACGGACAGTGAGTGAGACAGATGGTGAGGTGTATGGAGGGGGGGTGTTGGGAGCAGAATGGGTGGGGGATCCTCACCAATTACAGGGTTAACATATCAACCCAATTCAGACTGAATGAGGAATGAAATTGAACACTGAGGACTGGCATTACTAATTTGATAACCACAGTCCTTGATGCCAGTGCCATTACCAGAAGATTCTGACTTGAATTTGGAACCATGTTATATGGAGATTTGCCTGAAGTGGGAAAACTCAGTAAGGTGGGGGAGGTGTAGCATAAAAATGGGAGGAAAGAATAGTTGAGACCAGTGAACTATTCTCACATGTTTGTGAAACTATGACTGAATTTTTTTTTAATTTTCAATTTTTTTTTAATTTTTAAATAATCTTTAGATTACACAAATGTTACATAAAAATATAGGGGATTCCCATATACCCCAACCCTTTCCCTTCCACACATTCCCACATTAACAACATCTTTCATTAGTGTGGCACGTTTATTGCAGTTGATTAACACATATTGAAGCATTACTACTAAATGTGAATGAGAGTTTACATTATAGTTTGCATTCTGCCCCCCACATTTTTATGGGTTATGATAATATATGTAGTGGCCTGTATCCATCATTGCACTGTCATGCAGGACAATCCCAGTGTCCTGAAATTGCCCCCTATGTTACACATATTCTCTCGTCTCCCTCCCCTCAGAACCTCTGGTGGCAATGCCTTTATATCAATGATAAAAGTTCTTTCATTCTAGAATAATAATAAGTCTACTTTAGTCCATTGTTCATTCCTCAATCTTGAGGATTTTGGGATAGTGTTGTTCATTCTATTTCTTATTTTTTAAATATACTTTTTAATTTTTTAAAAGATACTTAGATTACATAAATGTTACATAAAAAATATAGGAGATTCTCATATAACCCGCACCCAACCTCTCCCACATTTTCACACATTAACAACATCTTTCATTATAGTCGTACATTTGTTACAATGGATGAACACATTTTGGAACATTGTCACTATGCGGTGTTTATAGTTTACATTGTAGATTACCCTTTCTCCCATGCAATTTTGTAAGTTATGACAAAAAATATAATGGCTTGTATCTGTTATTGCATTGTCATTCAGGACAAGTCCAAAGTCCCAAAAATATCCCCATGTTATACCTGTTTAACCCTCTCCCTCCTCTCAGAACCTCCAGTGGCCACTGCCTCCACATCAATGATAAAAGTTCTTCCACTGCTAGAATCACAATAAGTCTTCACAAGAATATCATTGTTTACTCTAGTCCATGGTTCATTCCCCAATTCTTAAGATTCTGGGATTGTGATCCCCACTCTGTCTCTAATTAATAGGGGGCTTAGATCCCATGGGGCAAATAGATGGAACTATCTTGCTTGCAGTTGCAGAGTCCCTCTGTTCCTTCTGACGGTCGTTATCCATCATTATCTCCTTGTTAGTTGTCCTGGGTGAGTCCAATGAGCTGGAGAGTAGGTATTGAAACTCTGTTGAGATTCAGGGCCCAGCTGGCACATGGACAGCCCCAAAATTTATGTCTCTTTGACATACACTTATCAACTCTAGCACTAACTGTAGGTTCAAATAGAAGGGGCAGAAGAGACATGTGTAGGGAAACCACAATTGAATCTGACTCTGTCACACTGGCAAGCATAAATTCTGAAGTAAAGACCACTGTCAAAACACCAAATTCTGTGCTTTCTGTCCTGGCTATAATGTTGGATGTTTCAGCTATTTCAGGCAATACTTACTTTGGCAGTCAATAAATCCTGCTGAGATGTGCATATGAGTAACCTCTGGAATGACCTCCTGACTCACTTTGAAGTCTCTTAGCCATATAAACTCATTTGTCTTTACCCTTTCCCCCTTTTGGTCAAAGTGTTTTTCCAGTTCATTGCTATTTGGTACTTGGTAGTAATCCCTCCGTGCCAGGAAGGCTTATCCCCGAGGGTCATCTCCCACACTGAGGGGAAATCAATGCTTTTATATGCTGAGTTCAGCTTATGAGAGAGGCCACATGTGACCAACAAGGAGGCTCTCAGGAGGTACCTTTTAGGCACCTTATAATACTAGGCTAAGTTTCAATTTCAAAAGTAAAGGTTCATAAGTACAGTCATCAATATCAAGGGCCCGTCAATCGAACATCCTCTTTCACTTGTCCCTGCTGCTACACTCAAGGTATTCTTGCTGTCCCATTAGAGGATGTGGTAGAGTTCCCTAGGTTGGGAATTCGATATTCTTTTGGTTATTATGTGAATCTCCACCCACCACGAAAATGCCCCAGGAACACTTCAAAACATTTATATGACTTAGCTGTATTCCCCTGATGAACCTCCTGCCATACAGCTCTCATCACTGACCCCACACCAATGATCCTCCCCTGCCACAGTGTGACCCTTCTGTGATACAAAACTTTTTCAAAAATGAAGCTAAGAAAATAACCAAATACAAGTAATAAGAAAATGAAATAATAATGGTAGTTCTAAAAATAATAAATAAAATACAAAAAAATTTTTATTTGGAATAATAAAATTAATTAAAAATATAAAAGTAGAAAAAAATTTGATATTATGTTTTTCATCATTGTAAGATTGGTTATCTTGTATGTAAAGTGATATTTTCTTCTGTTTATTCCCCCAGTGTATAATTTTTTTAATTTTTGTCTTCAAAGGAGCTTTAAATTACAGAAAAGTCATGTACAGATATGGGATTCCAATATACTCAATAGCCTCCCCCTTTTCCCTTTTCCCCTATTAATAACATTTTATACGTGAAAGATACATTTGTTTCAATTTATGTACATTTTTGGAAACATTGTTACTAACCATGGTCAATGATTTACATTATGGTTTACATTTTGGACCATGCAACTTTATAAATTTTGATGAAATTTAGCATGGCCTGTGTCCATCATTGCAAAATCATGTAGAACACTTCCATTGTCCCCAAAATGCCCCATGTTCCACCTATTCTATTCCTACCTCCCCTCGCCACGCGACCCATGGTAATTACCAGTTTCACTCCTTAAAAACAAGATTCATAATTACTTGCGACAACATTGAGGGCTTGATATACTGGCCTGTCCTCCCCTATTAGGCACTGCCTATGCTCTCGAGAGATTCCTGGCCCCTATTTGAGAACATAGTAGGACTCCCCAGGATGGGAGTCCAATACCTTCCCGATTATTATGTGGGTCTCAACCCACTGATACAACACACTATGACAAGATGAACACTCACACTCCCTGGAAGCCTGCCCTAGGTGCTACCTGTCCTGCATGCCCCCCGCATCCAACACCTTAAACCAGTAACCCTCCCCTGCCATATTGCCAAAAGAACATTCCCAACGTTTTAGTCTTAACCACATACCCAGAAATCCTGAGAATTCAACTTCTAACTCCCGCAAGCCTCCTCCCAGTTCCATGGACATTCCAATCCACCATCCCACTCTAGCCCCCTCACAAACAAGCACCATCCAAACAAATAGTATCACTGCACCACTGTCATACCCATCCACTGCACAACTACACATTTCCACCTCATCATAGATTTTGCCTGTATGGGCATTGGCTCACACCTTCTTCTCCCTTTCTGTCTCCTATGAACCTATCTTCATACTCTAGCTCTGTGAGTCTGCTCAATTTGCTTCATTAATATCAGTGAGGTCATGTAATATTTGTTCTTCTGTGCCTGGCTTTCTTCACTCAACATAAGGTCTTCAAGATTCATTCATGTTATCCCGTGTGTTAATACTGCATTCCTCCTTACAGCTGAATAATATTCCATTGTATGTATATACCACAATTTGTTTATCCATTCATCTGTTGATGGACATTTGGGTTGTTTCTAATTTTTGGCAATAGTGAATAATGTCACTATGAACATTGGTGTGCATATATCTATTCATGCCCCTGTTTTCAATTCTTCTAGGTATATACCCAATAGTAGGATTTTTCATCATATGACAGTTCTATAGTTAGCTTCCTGAGGAACTGCCAATCTGTCCTCTACAATAGCTGCCCCATTCTATATTGCCACCAGCAGTGGATAAACATTCCTATTCTTCCATATCCTCTCCAACACTTATAGTCCTCTGTTTTTTTTTTTTTCAATAGCCGCCAGTCTAATGAGTTTAAGATGATATCTCATTGTATTTTTGATTTGCATTTCCCTAATAACTAGTGATTTTGAGCATCTATTCATGCGTTTTTTAGGCATTTGTATTTCTTCTTTGGAGACGTGTCTATTCAAATCACTTGCTCATTTTTCAAATGGGTTGCTTGTTTTTTTATTTTCAAGATGTAGAATTTCTTTATTTATGCTAGATATTAGGCCCCTATCAGATATACAGCTATCAAATATTTTCTCCCATTGAGTAGGCTGCCTTTTCACTTTCTTGACAAACTCCTTTGAGGTGCAAAAGTTTTTAATTTTGTAGAGGTCCCATTTATCTATTTTTTCTTTCATTGGTTGTGCTTTGGATATAAAGTTCATGAAACCATTTCCTAATTCAAGGTCCTGTAGATGCTTCCCTACATTATCTTCCAAGATCTTTATGGGCTTGGCTCTTATATTTAGATCTTTGATCCATCTTGAGTTAATTTTTGTATAGGGGAGAGATGGTGTTCCTCTCTCATTCTTTTGGATATGGCTATCCAGTTTTCCAAGCACCATTTCTGAATGGGCCTGGTGGCCTTGTTGAATATCAGGTTACTGTATATGCAAGGATCTATATCAGAACTCTCAACTCGGTTCCATGGTCAGTATGTCTATCCTTGTGCCAATACCATGTCGTTTTGACCAATGTAGCTTTGTAGCATGTTTTAAAGTCAGGATGTGTCATTCCTCAAATCATTTTTCTTTTGTATTAGGGGCCCCTTGCCCTTCCATATAAATTTCATAGTTAGTTTTTCCAATTCAGTAAAAAATGCTATGGTAATATCTATTGAGATTGTGTTTAATCTGTATATCAATTTCGGTAGGATAGATATCTTAATGATGCTTAATGTTCATATCCATTAACAGGGAATATTTTTCCATTTATTTAGGTCTTCTCTGATTTCCTCTAACAGTGCTTTGAATTTTAACCTCCTTGCTTCACTGGGTCTAAAATGAGTTTCTTGTAGACAGCATATAGATGCATCATATTTCCTTATTCATTCTGCTCTGCCAATCTGTGTTTCTTGATGGGAGAGTTTAAGTCATTAACATTCAGTGTTATTACTACCAAGGATTTACTTATATTAGCCATATTTTCTTTAGGTTTATTTATGCCATTTGTTGTTTAATTCTCTTTTTATCTTTTTAGTTATTCTTATACTCTCCTCCAACTCTCTCTTTCCTGTTTTTTCCACTCACCTTGCTGAACTCTATAATATTTCTTGAAGTGCAGTTTTCTTATTGACAAACTCTCTTAATATCTGTTTATTTGTGAATATTTTGAACTCTCCCTCATTTTTGAATGCCAGCTTTGCTGGATAGAGAATTCTCGGCTGGAGGTTTTTTCCTTTTAGCACCTTAACTATGTCAAACCATTCCCTTCTTGCCTCCATGGTTTCAGATGAGAAATCAGCACTTACTCTTATCAAACTTTCCTTGCATATGATGGATCTTTTTTCTCTTGCTGCTTTCAGTATTCTCTTTGTCTTGAGCATTGTACAATTTGACAAGTATATGTCTTGGAGTAGGCCTCTTAGGATTTGTATTGGTTTGAGATGTGCTGTGCTTCTTGGACATGTATGTCCATGTCCCTCAATAGAGTTGGGAAATTTTCAGCCATTATTTCCCCCAATACTCCTTTTGTCCACTTTCCCATCTCTTCTCCCTCTGGGATGCCTATAATGCATATGTTTGTGCCTTCCATGTTGTCCTTCAATTCCTTATGTCCCTGTGGTTTTTTTTTTTTTCCTATCTTTTTATTTATCTGTCCTACTATCTGTCTGATTTCAGAT